>SNQJ01S0018284.1:86551-139188 GCA_010110895.2 Picea sitchensis | reverse complement strand
ACCAGTGCAAGTGCAACTCGAACACGAAAGCACCCTCCGGGTATACTCTGTAAAGAGTGGCCCGATGTCTGTCCTAGGTACCGTGGTATACCCCCGCAGTCACCTATGTATGTCCCTAAAAAGATTGGCAACTAGTTTGCCAGCACACGAACAGTCACCAGGCGAGTACAATCGAAGGTTGGGTAGACCACAATGAGCAGGGTATCAAGCCTGAAACCTGTCAAGGGTATCGAGAGAAAATGGTCTGGAAGAAAACTGAGGACCTCGAACAGATTTGAGACCCACGAAGCCCCGTGGAAAATGCAAACGACAGAATCCCCAAACGAGCCCTTGATATGTGTTCTCCACTACGATTGGTCCGGCTTTGGAGGGGTTATCTCCACTACCTTTCTGCACGCGACCTCGTGTTTATCCCCTGTGTTAGAGGGGGGTCCCGGATAACTTCCGCGAAAGTAGACTTCTACACTCCCTATCACAAACTCCAATGTTTGGTTTTGAATGGCCTTGGAGAGTTTCCTCACCAACCTAATCCAAGGCCCTAGTCCTGAACTAGTTTGTGAACCCTACAAACAAAAAGTCTAATAGATTTTAAATTAACATTTCTTTTATGGGATTTCTTACGTCACAGGGTATGAAGGTGAAATTGATGATGTGTAAAGATGAAAGAAAAATGAATGAAAAAATGCTGGAAACAAAAAGACTTTTACTAAATGCAAAAACTCAACAACTTTTCACAAAGAAAGATTTCTTTTTCTTTTCAATTTTTCTAAGATTTTATGCAGCAAACATAAAGGAATTTCGCTCGACTATGAGCTACTTATGCTCTAAATGTAATGCAAAAACTTATGAACAAAAAGACTTCTCCCTAGCTATTGATGCAGAAACACAATCTTCAAACAAAGAAGAAAATGAAAAGATTTTTTTTCTCTTTTTTTTTATTTAAGTGCTAATCAAGCAACAAAGGGAAAATACCAACAAGCACAAAACCAAGAAAGACAAAATCTGGCTTAAAGCACAGATCACAAAGAATCAAAGTGAAGGCACACAATGGAAATCAAGAAAACAAAGACTCTTATGCTTGTCTAAAAACCATAAAACAAAATTTTTCTTTTTATGTTTTCTGTCAATTATCAACTAAGAAAAAGTAGGCTAAGGGTAAGAGGACCTAACCTACTGACTGTTCAAACCCTAGACTCAAACACCTGAGAGGAATACTTCTCATCAAAGGAGGGGATGACTACCCCACCCTGATTAAAAAGTAGCCTGTCAAGCACGCTACTGTCACTAAAACAACACGCGTGCTGAGCTGATATAGGCAGCGTGTACACACGGTTTGACCTTGTATAGGTCGCATGTATGTATAAATTCTAAGACAAAAATAAACATAGGCAGCCCAGACCAGAAAGAGGCCTCTGGTATTTATAACCAGGGTCTCTTGAAGGCTTGGATGCTTCTTCTAACAGAAAAGAAAAATAATTGCAAAAAATAAAAAAACACAAAAAGACAAACTGAGACAGGACTGTGCACCAGCAAGACTCAGACAGGATCCAGAAAACCCCCTGAGAATGTATAATTCTGACAGGGAAGAGGAGGATTGCCTCTCAAGTTCTCTAAACTCCTACACGCTACTGAAACCTCTACAAATAGCATTCACACGCGGGCTGTAAGAGTTTAGGGTGCGGGTACATGCATGCAGGCCTTATGAAGGCTGTGTGTACCTCTGTGTGTCCCAACAATTACTGTCAAGAAACAGTCAGGGAAAACTAGTATAAAGAACCAGGCTCCCTGCTAGCTCAGGCCTTACAGAAAAAGATAGGCAAAGAAACAAAAAATCTAATCTCTTAAACTACCCAAAAAACTCAACTAAATCTGGAAACCCTAAAGAGTATCTTCCCCAGTATGGTTGCCAATTCTGTTGTTGGGAAAAATACCCTATGGACTAGCAAACTAGGGTCAGACTTGCATGCAGATTTTGACCGTAAAGAAATTACTTTTAACCTACAACCCAAAACTTAAACCCCTCTTTCACAATACAAGCAAGAAGAGAACCACCAACCTTATTCCTGGCATTTGATGTAGATCCTCCATTGTGCTTTGACCACTTGCTTGCATTGATCCTTCCACAGATAACCTACAATCAAGACAAATAACAACTATGCATGCATGCTACTTCTCTACTAAAGGGTTAGAATTTAAGCATAAATTAACCAAACCATAGATAACTCATGCATTGGGACGGGAAAAGTATTCTTTTATTACTTGAAAAATGAATCAACTTACAATCAAAGTCGAGACCGGCCACCACTCCTTGATCCTGATCCTGGGATCCTCTTCTTTTGTCCTCCAACTGCTTTGCATTAAATCTCCTTTGGCATGAGGAAAGGCTAAAGGGTTGGGACAATGGATTCGGCAAATGGGCAGAGTTTCTTCGCTATATTTTTTCCTCCTCCAAATGGCACCCCTACCCCTTCTTTTATAGGCTAGAAGGAGCTAGGGTTTTGGATGAACCCTCGGCTATGCATGGCCGAAAGTTTCAGTTAACTAACCCATAGCTTTTTGTCCTATCGACAACTTTCCTTTTTTTGTGATTCTGAAGGTACACGCGGGCTGTAGTGGGCCTGCTAGCGTGTACTTTTATATACATGTGGGCTGTAGTGGGCCAACTAGTGTGTACTTTTAAAAATGGAGTTTTTAGAAGAGTTGTTCAGTAGTTTTTTGGAAAGAAGGGATATGAGTTGGCCTGATGCCAGGTAAGCATGTGTGGTGCAATTTAGGGTTATAACATGGACATTCTTACTGAGCCTGTCACCCTTTGCAAGATATGCTCCATTTTGGGCAAGGGGTAATTATCTTTTCTGGAACACCTGTTTAAATTCTTGAAATCAACACAAAGTCTGATCTCACCATTCTTTTTTCTAACAGGGACTAGATTAGCAATCCACTCACAATACCTCAAAGGTATAATGATCTGGGCATCAAGCAATTTTTTGACCTCCTTCTCCATAATGGGCAGTAACATAGGATTAATCTGCCTTAGTTTATGCCTAAATGGTTTGATATCATCCTTCAAGGGTATCCTATGCTCAATAATGCGTGTATCATAAGTCTCAAAATCTTCATACTTCCATGCAGAGACATCAACAAATTCCTTTAACAATTTGATATATTAAGCCCTTTTCTTATCTGACAAACTACTAGATAGTTTTACATACTTGGGATCCTCATCAGTACCTAGATTGCACTCTGTCAGATCAACATTTTCACTTGAACCTCTCACTTTTACAGCCACATCATTGTTATCAAATAATCTCTCCAAGGGAACTAATCCTTTGGGAATATGATTTCTAGGCAACTAGACAATCTTGTGATCCACAATCTTGTTCAGGAATTTATCAGCATGTAGACTTTTCTCATCATCTAGGTCTTGATCAATGTGAAGAGCATAAAATTCCTCTATTGTTTCCATAAATATCTTTATTTCAAGGTCGTCTTCAAAAAGCTTCCAATGCTTGACATTATCAGGTATAGAAGGTCTATATTTCACCTCAAAATCATATTTAAGTTTAGGAGGTAGTGGGATTTTAAAGTTACTAGCAGAAACAACTAGGGAATCAACTAATGTATTATCTTCTTTGGGAACAAAGGATATGTTGAAAGCTAAGAAGAAATTGTCAATAAGATCCCATACGTTATTATTGTAAGTTCTCAGTCTTGGATGCTTTGCTTGATATATATTTCTGACTTGATGCACAATCATCTCTGCATCTCCAAAAACTGATAATTATTCAATTTTCATATCTTTTGCATCCCTAGGCCCAAAAACTAAGGCCTCATATTCTGCAATGTTGTTTGTGGTTTCAAATTCCAATTTGAAAGACAAGGTAATGACTTTTTGAGAAGGAGAAATGATCCCAAATCAGTGTCAACAACATAGGTAGGATGGTTTGCTGGATTGCCTTCATCACTAATAATATATGCCAACTATGCCTCTCTATACAACCTTCTATGTTCACCCCCAAAGATTGGTATAATAGCATAAGAGAGATCCATTTGCAATGTCTCTCCCAACCTTTTAATCCATGATCTAGACAATAACATCCCAAACTTAGGGGGAACATCTCCAACCAAAATATCCATGACTATACTCTTCATAGGTAGTTGAGAAAGAGTAACAACCAAATATTTAATCACCCTAAGACATTTTACATTTCTTGAGTCAAAGGAATATAGATCATGGTATGCTTTGGTGATTTCCAAACCCAATTCATCCATAACAAACTTGGGGATTAAGTTATGGGATGCACCTGAGTCCATAAGGAAATTGTGCAAGATTTTATCATGGACATTCAATGAGGTATAAAAAGGAGGAGAGGAGTCATCTCCGTCCTCTACTAATGTCCCTAATATGACTGCAGGTTTTTCATCTTGCAAATTAACTGAGTCTGTTGAATGGGAAGAAAATTTAGGCTGCAACATTTTAGAAATGGACTTCTTGAAATCTTCATTCTTTATCAACTCTAGGAAAGGAACATGGATTTTGATTTTCTGGATTTCATTCTCAAAGCTAAAAGAGGATGAAGACTTAAGGATTTCCTTAATTTCTTGAACAAGATCTTTAATCAAAGGCTGATTACTTTGCTCCCCATTTCCTTTATTTGGTGCAACCACTATTTTGGTGGAAGTGTTTGATTTTTTGGGCTGATTAGATGTACTAGGCTTTCCTTCTTTATGTTTTGACCTCAAATTGTACTTGTTTTGAGTTTCATTTGTTTTCTCTCCCTTACTTAACTCATTCACCTGAATATTCATTAAAGACTCTTCATACGTAGATTGAGTTAGATGAGAGGAAGTAGATGTGTCACCTAGACAGTGAATTTCTTGATCTGCTTCCTCATTTTCTCCTTCTTCATCACCAACCAGATTGTTTTGAAGAGGGGTTTGAATCTTTTGATATTCTCTATTCCTCTTATCTTTTTGAAGAAATTGAGGTGCATTGTTTTGTCTTTTGAAATTGTTTCTATTGCCAAAATCTTGCGTGTTTCTATTTGCTTTTCTTCCTTCAAGTTTCAATTTTTTGATTTCTACAGAAAGTGACTTGACTAAATTAGTTAATTCATCAACCTGAGGGTTAATTCTCGAAGCATCAGAAATTGAAGCTTTTGCCTTTTGTTTCCTCCCATCCCTATCATATTTTCCTCTTAATTTGTCTATTGCCGATATGTTTGATTCTACCTCTAGAGCTACATCTTTCATATGGGTTAGTGAAGTAGACCTTCTCTCTCTCAACATAAGACATAATAAATGGTCAAAGGCACTAGCATAGGTTATTTTGGCAGAAGGTTTAGTAGGCTTGATATCAGTAGGGATTTTGTTAAACGTCTTTGAAAAGTCTGATACCGATTCACCTTCTTTTCTTTTGAGAGCCCCAAATTCTATGATATAATACAAAAAATCCTTTTTGTCACCCTAATGCCTTAAAAAGGAAACATCTAGGGCTTCAATTCCAACAATTGATCTAGGGGTTAGATTTCTAAACTATTTTCTAGCTTCTCCATCAAGGCTTTGTACAAAAACCCTCATCCAGACATCCTCATTCTCAATATTTAGATTATCAACATAGCTATAAAATGCATCAAGGTGTTCTTCTGCTGTGATATCTTCTTCTCTAGTTAACTTAGGCATATACTTTAGGTAATATCTTATTGGGAGAGCTTTCATAGGCTGAGGAAGCACTAATGGGGCATACCTAGCAACCACAATGGCATCCATTATGTTCCGAGGAGGATTAACCCCTGCCATTTGATTAGGAAAAGGAGGATTCTGAAACCTAGGAGAAGAAGGAGGTGATTTGACAGGTAAAGATGCAATCTAAATAACATATAATTTTGGAAAAGGCAGATTATGAAGTGGAGGAATTTCAGACTTAACAAAAAGTGGTTGAGTCTTGGATGAGGATGGGAAAAATTCAAAGGAAACCGAGGTTCCTTCTTCTTTAGTTACATGAAATTTAAATGAATGGGGAAAAGGGGAACCTAAGAGAGGAAAATATTCCAAAATCTCAAGCCTAAACCAATTAACAACTTCAAGGGATGTAGGAAAATCAAAATTTTCTAGATTTTCTTATTTCATCTCAGGAGAAAAAGATGAATATTCTACAGGAAAAAATCCTGGTTTTGACTTTACAGGAGTTTCAACAATAGGAAAATGTGAAATATGAGAAAAAACAATTGGTGTATGGAAAAAAGAGTCAGGTAAGTCTCCATAAGTACCCGAGGATTTGGAAGAGGAATCTCCTTGCAAAACTTTTCCCTTCCTTAAGATATTTTCTAGATCAACTTCAGGTGCAACCAGAGGTGACTATGGATTGGACCTCGTGTGTTTACCTTTAGGAGCCATAGCTAAACTTTGGAGTCTCCAGGTGCAATATGCAGTTTTCTATTTACTGCTCACTGTGCACCATCAAAATCAATATTTTATTTTGTCATACAACCTAGGGAAATGTCTTCAATCTGTTCCCCGACAACAATGACAAAAATGTTAGAACTGAGAGTCACACTTAGACTGTTGTAAGTGTAAGCCCAGTACCCATCAAAATGTGAAGGATAAATGTTTATAAAAAGTGGAAAATGGATGGAAAACTCAGAACTAAATGTTAATCCCATATAACTCCATACAATATATACCAACAAATAAGGCCTTGAATAACTTCAGATCAGGTTTTAAGAGATAAAGTAAGTAGGTGGAAGACTTGACAAGAAATGTGTAATATGCATATCATGTACATCAGGTAGCACTGGCACACATATGAAGAAAACTCTCTGAAATAAGAACTTCTTAAAATCAAAGAGAAAGAATCTAATATATTTGTAAACAATATCACAATAGATCCTTTATTACAACAAAGATACAATAAGCTAGATGAATCATTCAATAGGCTGTAATCAAAGTAAGATAGAAAAAATATGATAAAGAAGCAAGACTGATTTCCATTATCCAAAGTATCTTAGGTCCGGTCCATAAAATAGGACATACTCTATGATACATAGAAAATATAAAAAATATGAATCCTCTCTTACCCCCTTCGAACCTCTCCTCAGTCTCACAAAGCTCTTTTTATAGCCTACACTATCATTGAAAACTTTACAATTTGAATTACAACTTCGTCATAGGATCTTGTGCCTAAGGGAAGCGTGGCAACATGTGTACAACATAAAAGAAACATAATGCTACTTTCCAGGATGATGTTGGCAATGTTTGCAACATCTTTTGAATGGATGATGATGTGTCCATTCAAGTGCATTTTCTTTGGGCAGGTGGCCTCCCAGATCACAACTCACCTTTAGAAAGTTGGTACTCATCCATATTGAAATCTGAAAACTCTATTCCCCCCCAAAATCTCCAAAAACTGAGTTCGCAGCGTTGTGCTACAAACTGTCCAGAAACAATGAGTTCGCAGTGCCAGGAACTGTGAACTTTACTGTAGTGACTTGTTTTATTTTACCTAAGTATTTAACATCCCAAAAATATATCAGGTGTCCACAAATGCTGTAAAAACTTCATTATCTTGATACATGACTAGAGGAAAACACCAAAACTACTAATTATGGTTTAGAAAATCATAGCCATCACAAAAAATGTTGTAAAATGCATGAAACAAGAACTTTGACCAAAATTGATGTTGGTGATGAAGGCTCAATGTCTTCATCTTTTAATTCTGGAGCTTCTCCTGGTAGCAACCTTGGCCAACATGTCTAGGTTTCTTTTGGCCAATTCTTCTTTAAAAGGTTGTAGCTTTGCCTTCAATTTCCTGATTTGAGCTTGATGAGATCTGTTCTGTCTATAGATATTTTTGAGCTTTCTGTGGAGGGGCAAGAATATTTTAGCCAACAAATTTTCCTTATAAATGGTCTCATGATACATATCCAACATTTCCTTAAGCTTCCTCTTGGCACCCAAGTCTTATTTTTTTAACTTATCAACTTCAGATCTTGCTTCCTTGAGCTGCCTCTTGAGCCTCTTAAAGGTGGGGTTGCTTTCATGATGAGGAGTAATGATGTCAACAACTTCAATAGGCTGCTTAGAAGATTGAGATTTTTCATTTTCCTAGCCTGAGGTCTCTTCTGCATCATCCTTCACAGGGACATTTTGCTTGGATGCTGCTCTAGTAAAAGGCATCCTAGGCTTAACCTTGTTTGCAACAATGGGTGAGGAAAAAAAAAACTTTCTTCCTCTCAAGCCTGTGGGTTCGCTTGAAGGAACTTCCATAGGAATAGGATCTACCATGGGTGAAGCTTCTCTATCTGAAGGTTGTGAAGGACCTCTTGTTTCTGCTTCGTTTGTATCTCTGTTAACCTTATCACTTATTTTCACCCTTTTCTTCTTCCTAGCATCTGAATATACAATCCTCTCAACATGAGTAGGATATTGTCTCTTGGATTGAGGAGTGGGGGAAACATCCAATTGAAACTGTGATGAATTCAAGAAAGTTTCCCAATCAATCTTTGTCTTCCTCAACTCTTCCATCACTAACATCTTAATAAGGCCAGTGTGAAAGACATTGATGTCTACTTTCTTTGACTTGGCTTGAACCTTGTCAGACATTTTACCAATGCTTCTAAAAAGATAAAATGGAAGGTTCATGGCTTCCTTCCCTGTGAAATGTAACGACAACTTGATGTGGTATTGGTACACCATGTTGAACCTCCCCTCACATGTGAAGTATCTCTGGATATCCTTCAACATCTTATCAAAAATTTCAAGCATGTGGTTTCTAGGCACTCCTTTGGACAAGTTGTCCTCATGATACTCTAGCTTAAGAAATTCCTTTGAGAAGGAAGAATTTAATGACATAACTTTGAACCACTTCTCTCCATTGTTGGGTATATCTGTTGCAACTGAGATGGAATGTTCTGAAACCTCAAACTCTAACATCCCAACTTTGGTTTTAGTCCCATTAAAGTTGAGTGAAAACTCTCTGGCCACCTCTGGATGCCCCCTCTGCATCTTTTGACAGAAATTAATGCAACCTACCCTTTGAAAGGCTTCCCTAAACAAAGGTTCATAGTTAATGAGATGCATATCATAAGGCTCTGTCTTCAAAATCTCCCCTGCCTTGTGAGTCTTCTTGTGCTGTTGACTATCCATAACTGCTACTGGAAGAATGCTTTTTTGTAAATCATTTAGGGAAACTAGGTGTATGAAAACAAAGAATACATGAAATTAGGGTTTTGATGACATAAATGTTTTCAAAAGGCTGACCTTGTACAGAGATTTATACACCTTACTCTATACACATTTAGGTATGATACAAGACACTCTTCCAACAGGAGGGATAAGGAACAACAACTAAGAGTTATAATAAAAGAGAGAAAAATGTGAATTCTCTGCTAAAACAAGGTTTTTCATCAGAATAAATATCAGTTAGCAGCATTGATAATGTGTGAAACTTTAATCCTAGTTCAAAAAATGATCAACCATACATTTAAATTTTGATAGGGGTAAAATTCACTCATTTAAGGCTGAATTTCAAAGGATGCAAAAGATGAGGGTTTCAACAGTTCTGGAATAGAGGGTTCACAAAACCCTGTTTGCAATGCCTAGTTCATAGTGCCAGAGTAACCAGTCCGCAATGCTAGGGGAAATTCAGTGGGACAGGTGGTTTATTAGTAGTGGAAAAGATGTCCGAGGTCAAGAAAGAGGCCTGTACTGGTGGGAAAGGTTCAAAACACCATGGAGGTGAGTTTGAAGGCTGGTAGCAAAAAGAGTTGGACAGTGCACAGTGCCAGTAGATAAACCAACATAAAATATTCTCTCAACCCTTAAACAACATGGAGAACCTCGAGGAGTACCTGGTAAACTTGGGTTTGATGCTGATGTCTATGAATTTGAACTGATATGTTTGCAACTTACCCAGCTCCAACGCTCCTCTTCAGCGAGTTCGCTGTGCCCTGTCTGGAATGCCCAGTTCACAATGCCAAATTCAAACACAAATTGCACACTTCAAGGATACTGTTAGAAGATATTATGACATAATCCTTGAAAATATGGTTAAATGAAGGCTATGAAAACAATGAAATTCCCTTTGACACGATTCTTTAATTGCAACAATGACAAATGAATGCGTGAGGTACTTATGAGTACGCTGTGAACTCTCCTGGTGAGTTGGCAACACATACACCCGACTTTAACTTGACACTTAAACAGTTGGATGGTGACAAAGGAAGACTAGTGTACAACTTGGAGGTATGACATGTCAAGGTAATGATGTAAGGATCAAAGGTGTGACTCATAGGGACTTACATTTTTGCCATGATGACTAATTACATGACCTAAAGACTCTAAACCAAGGCTGAACCAAACTTTAGCTTATTCAAATCAAACTCTAAGTTATAACATAACCACAACAAGAAGACTCAAAACCTATGACTTAAACCCTATGACTCAAAAAACAAAACCAAAGTGATTCTTTTTGACCCCCGCAAACAAGAAGACTCAAAACCTATGACTTAAACCCTATGACTCAAAAAACAAAACCAAAGTGATTCTTTTTGACCCCCGCAATTCTATGTGCTAACACATACAAATAGACATTCCACACACAACGACATATATTCTCTCACCTAGGTTATATAGCCCGACTCTTCTCTTGGTGCAATAAGTTTTTAATCCATTATATATATAGATTTTGTAAATTCCATGATATTTATTCATATTTATAAAAGAAAAAAAGATGAATATGAATACATGTGTTAATGAGATATAGTTTATGTGGTTACGATAAGAAGTTGTTATCATCCACCCATATTCAACTACCACTTGTGATATGCTTATCTCTAGTATATATTTTCTCCACAAAACATTATTTCATGTAGATGAAGTTTAATACAATTTATGAAGAAGATTCCCCTAATCACCACACTTGATGAATAATTGATTCTGCAAATAATCATAATACTTAACCAATAATTGATTCTACAAATCTATAAGAAAATTTCATTAATGAAAACATTTAAAAAATAGTAATAACATGAACGTGTGTTTGTGTTTGTGACATTTTTATCAATATGAATTTGTAATGTTGCATAGACAACATCTTTCATCTCGAAATTAGTACCACATTGAAATTCCTAAATATAACAAATTTTACATTGAAAATCCTAAATATAACAAGTTTGTATAATTGTTTTTTAATGTAATAATATTTAAAAAATTACTTCTGGTAAAATCATATGTGTGTCTATCACATAATCATTCGAAATCCATAAATATATTTGTATCAGACACTTGAGGTTGCACCATTAGACTTTTTCTTATTAATATTCCTAGAGTTGTAGTTGGGCTTATTATGCCTTTTCAACAATGTTTGATTTAGGTGGACATGTTGTGAAAATGAAATTGTGATGGCTAATTCAAAGGTATATAAGGTGGTATCATAGGTCATTTCTCTCAATATTTGAGATGAATAGAGTGTGAAATTGGATTTTGATAGATGATATGTAATGAAAAAGTATATAAGTTTTTTATCAATGTAAAAAAAATTGAAATAAGAAAAAGTTTACAATACTTAAAGTCATTTACCAAACTTTTATTGATACAATTTCAAGGCCTCAACATATAATAAAATCATCGCATGTAAATAAAATCTTGTAAAATACCTGAAAGACTTTAATATAATTTCTCAAACAATGTAAAATGCACAAAGAAAAAACATTTAAATTTCACAAAATTGTAAACTAATTTAAAACTTTTCAATTATAAATATATATAATTAAGCAAATTAACCAAGACAATAAATGAAAGTGTGGATTTTCAAACACAATAATTTACACATTAATTGGAGACGTATCCCAAGTTGGATACATCTCTCCAATAGGGTTGGAAACAAACAAATGCCAATGAATCTAGTCATTCACTTTTTTTGTTGGATTTATAAAGGATGACTGTTACTCTCTCATTTTGTTGATGACACATGTAAAAATGCATGGACCTTTTTTGTTGGATTTATAAAGGATGATTGTTACCTCATATTGTTAATGACACATGTAAAAATGCACAATGCACTGCTATCTAAGTGTCAAAAGATCATTGCATGTAAGTCTACATGTACATGTGGGACACAAATAATATATGTAGTGACCTTACAAGGTGCTCTTTCATATGTGTACACCTCTACTTAAAAAGACAAAAGAATAGGGTCACGATGTCTATGCTTTATCTTTCTAGGTTAAAGACAAAAGAAAAGGCTCGTAATGAAATACACATTGACATATCCACATATAAATTAATGAAATAACAATTTTGGAAAGATATCAATCCATCCAGTGACAATAGACAATAAGGAATATGAGTGATCCTCATATTCTTAAATGATAAAGACATTTATGTACTCGTTACTTCAATAAGTTTGAACTTTGAATGCTCCTTTTTACAAAAATATAATGGTTACACATTTAAGTGGTATGTGGCCCACTCCAAATTTACCATTTAATAATACGAGTTTCAAGAAGAAATATGAACTGTGATGTGGTTGTGGTGATATTGAACTGCTATGCTATTCATTGTTTGGAAGCACTAATGTCGTTCCATTATCAGCCTTCATAAATAACCAATTTATAGGAGATTTAAGCATTCCAAATATTATCAAAATTTTATTGTAGGGTGGCCTTGGGTCATTGGTTTCAAAGGACTCTAATTTTTTTTCCACTCCATAAAATAGAAAGAAGGAAACAACTAAAACAACTATCTATGAATTTATTTCAAACCAATAACCCATTGTTTCTTTTTTAAAACTTTGGGATGAAATTTCTTGAAGGAGAGTTCTACGTAGTGCCCCACATTTTGTGACCATGATTACATTAGGTTTTGGATATAAATCATAAGTTTGTTTTTAAATCAACCACCAATTTACTCCAAATTTGACATGGATTTATAATACAAATTACAAATACTTTACTTATAATTAACATATATGATATAACATGCAATATGATGTGAAATTTTAACCATGTTTCTTTATTAAATGTTTATTTAGTTAGTCATAATGTTGATCCTTACAATTCCTTTCATAATTAATATTTATTCTCTTTTGTAATTTATTCGATAGTCTTAGTTGTATTCATTTTTAAAATTTATTTTTGAAAATAACTTATAAATAAATACTTTATTTATGATTAAGAGATATAATATAATGTAAAATACGATTTGGTATTTCAATGATGGTTTCTTTAATAAAAGAAAAATATCAAATTAATCATAATTTTGATCACATTACAATTCCTTCCATTGTTAGTATTTATTCTTTTTAGGTTGTATTTTTATTTATGATTAAGAGATATAATATAATGTAAAATACGATTTGGTATTTCAATGATGGTTCTTTTAATAAAAATATCAAATTAATCATAATTTTGATCACATTACAATTCCTTCCATTGTTAGTATTTATTCTTTTTAGGTTGTATTTTAATTATTTGTGGTTGTTGAAGATCTTAATTTCATTTAGTTTTCATTTCCTTTGGAACTTAGCTTTTAATGTGTTTACTTTTTCTTTTAGAGTTTAGTTAGTTTCTTTGTAGCAATTATTTATTTTAATAGTTTAGGGTCTAATTGGAAACCTATATTGGAAGCTCCTTCCATGAACTAGAGGCATACTCTTATGCGTCCCCAAAATGTGTTTACTTTTTCTTTTAGAGTTTAGTTAGTTTCTTTGTAGCAATTATTTATTTTAATAGTTTAGGGTCTAATTGGAAACCTATATTGGAAGCTCCTTCCATGAACTAGAGACGCCTCTTGTAACGTCCCCCAACTTAACTGAGGAACATTACTTGTGGAGATACCTATAAATTCAAAATTTTCTACTAACTAATCCTATAGCTTACAAGCTACCGAAACACACATAGATTTAACCATTCAATTACTATTAATTTAATGAAACTACAACATGATGAAATAAACGTGGATGAAGCTAACTAATTTATCACAACAACATATAATTCATTCTCATGCACAAAGTAAAAACACACAATAGTTAACTCATAAATAACTTAGAAAAACAAATAAACACTTATCTTTTTAAAACAATTGTGCAACCAACTGCTTGGGATGGACGTTCCACCCAACCATAGAATTTTTGTTCCATATCTTAACAACAAGTCACCTCTGAGTTGGGGCTAGGAATCCAAAAAAGAGGGTGTCTCTCACTGTCCACTCAAATCTTTGCCTAAATCCCACAACCCATTGACATTTTCTATAACTATCCTGATTTCCACCAACTCTCTTCCAAACACCTGCCCAACCCAAAGAAAGTACCCCGTCATTTATCTCAATCCATTGGGTTGTAACATTCCTAATGTGCCCCCTTCACTGCTCCAATCCATCGGGCTGCAACATTTTAATAGGGTCTCTAGCACAAGTGACTAGGAATCTCAGTATTGGTATCTCCAAGGAAATCATTGCTAGGAAAACGACCAGGGAAAACAACAGTAGTAGCTTCTTGCTTCAGTGCAACCCACACAAGAGTTCAATCTTCAAGCCTGCCAACTTGGTTCTTCAGTCTTCATCTCTAAAATGCTCCAAAATTCTCTAGAATTCGCCCTCCATTGTTGCTCCAACTCCAATGCTCTTTTCCTTTGTTCTCTACTTGTTCTTCATGAAACAAAATTGAATGTAAAAATGATTGTTCTTGGCCATACAAATTTCCTCTCTTTTCCTGATTTCTTTGCTGACACTAATCCCCAAACTTATTGTACTTCAGCCCCATGCCCCCAATAACTATGGGATGTGACTTCTCATACCCACCCTCTTACATGCATTCAATGATTGGGCTCTCATACACTCAAACATAAAAATAGAGGTTTTATACACAATAATAATAAAATCTAGGAATGTGTGTTTGGCTTAACACCCATAAATAATTCCCTACCTTGGACCCCTCTTATATACTCCCTTCTCTTGTGAATAACTCAACCCCCATATCTATCAATGTACCCCAACAGTTGACATCACATTTTATTCATTAAAATTCAGAAAATACAATTTGCATATTACATCACTTGGCCATAGCCACATTCATATCTACATTATGCATTAATTAAACCATGGATTATATTGGGGATTTTACATTCCCCATCCCCTATAATTATGCATTTTCCTCGATGCACAACACCATGATGATATATGTGTGTGTGTGTGTGCAAATTTTACATCATCATATTCATAAAACAAAATTATGTGATTTGTTTACCCTCCAATAGTAGTTCCAACCATAATCTCTTGTTCCTCTCAACATGTTGACCTAAAGAATGTGCCCCCTTCACTGGTCTTAGTCCATCAAAATGCAACATTATTTTATCAGGGCTCCCATCGCAGGTTGGCTAGGACTCTGAGATGTGGTTTCAAAATTCTAGCTGCTAAAAAATGGAGTCTTGCATTTTCGCTTCTGTTTTCTTCAAAATTGTCAAATATTTGTAGGTTCTTATCACATAGTTTCTTCTTTCTCCCATGTTGTGTCTTTGAGACCGTAGCAGGTCCATTGAACCTTTACCAAGACAATTTCTTTGTTCCTGAGTACTTTGAATTTCTGGTCCGAGATTCATACTCGTTCCACTAAAAAATCTCCTTCATATTCCACCTGGATCACAATCCAATCAATTATGTCGTTAGGGCCAGACACATATTTTTTTAATAATGACACATAAAGTACATTATGCACTCTCATGGATGCAAAAAATGCTAGCATGTGTGCTACCGAGCCTATATTTTCTAATATCTCAAAAGGCCCACCCTATCTTGCTGCCAACATTGGGCAACATCCTAATCTTAAAAAAATTATTTACTCTTTCACTTTTAGAAATACATGTTCACCCACTTTAAAATCTATGAAAACCGTGTTCTTGTCTACATAGATTTTATGCCTGTCACGAGCAACCTTTAAATTCTTCTTGATCTTTTTCATCTTCTCTTTCATTTCCTTCAAGAAGTATGACCCAATGACAACTCTGTCTGTTGGGTTATTCCAACTCGTTGGTGTGTTACAATTCCTACCAAACAATGCTTCAAATGGGCTCATTTTTAATGAGGCTTGATACCCATTATTGTATGCAAATTACACTAAATAGATATATTCCTCTCGGTTTGATGGCTGGTCCATCGCATACATTCTGAGCATGTCTTCATTATTCTGTTGGTCCTCTCTATTTTCCCATATGACTCTGGGTGATGCATTGTATTGGGATTTAGATTTGTCCCAAAGCCTTTGAACAAACCCTTCCAAAGATTGGATGTAAACTTGGGATCTCTATCTAAAACTATTTCCTTTGTCAATTTTTCCACCACTACCATGATGTAGTCATGTTGCTTCACTATCCTGGGAAACTTTGTAATAAAATCCACTATAACTACTTCCCACTTCCATTCTAGAATGGGAAAGGGTTGTAAAAACCCAACTGGATGTCTATGTTTAGTCTTCACCTTCTAGCACTCTAGACACCTCACTATATAATCAACCACTTCTTTCTTGATTCTGGACCAAAGTATTGGATTCTTACAGCTGAAATTGTTTTCTCGTATCCTAGGTTCCCAACATATGACACATTGTGCATTTATCTCAACACTATATTTTTCAGCTCTCTTGAATTTGGCATATGTACCTTGCCTTTGCACATGAGGATTCCATCATGTTACAACTCATAGTATTTAAATTTTTGTTGTAAATTTCCTTGTTGTAATGTTTCTTTTATTTGCAAACAATGTTGATATGAATTTACTGCTTCACTAATTTAATCTTTCAGATCAATCATGTACATGATGATGGCTGCAATATGCATCGCATGTGCTCTTCTACTGAGTGCCTCAACCAATTGCTTTAATTTTCCTTTGATGTACTTAATTTCAAAGTCATACTCACTCAGAAATTCAAGCCATCTGGTTTTCCTAGAATTTAATGTTGGTTGGCAAAACAAATGTTTAAGACCACATTGGTCTATCCTTAACTCAAATGTTCTCCCCATGAGGTAATGTCTCCACATATTTAGCGCATGAAAAATTGCCGGTAATTCCAAGTCATGTGTAGTATGGTTCCTATCATGCTATTTTAATTTTGGGACTCATAGCATGCCACATGATCCTTTTGAGCGATGATTCCACCAAGCCCTTCCTTGCACACATAAGCACACACCACAAAATATTTGTTTGGATATGTAATCTTTAATATGGGCAAACTTTCCAAAATGTCTTCTAGCTATAGAAAACTCTCTTCACACTTGGAAGTCCTTTTAAATTTCACTCCCTTCATTTGCAAAGAAGTGATTGGGCTTGCAATCTTTGAGAATCCTTTTATAAATCTTCAGTGATACCTTACAATACCCATCACTGATATGATCTCTATCACATTTCTTGGTGCTGGCCATCCTCTAATGACGTCTATATTCTCAGGATCAACTGCTATCCCATCTACTAAAATAATATTCCCTAAGTAGTGAATATTCTTTTGATAAAATATGCACTTTTATTTTTCCAAGGAAAAAAAGCGTAATTTTATTTCAACAAATGTGAACAAAATTACATTCTGTAGATATACCGTGCAAGTCTATTTCTGATCATCTGATGTGTTTTCTATATGTATGCCATTGATGTAGCCTTTTCTATTCATACTATCCTAATAAAATTTGTTGTAATACAATATAAAAAAACTTATAGTTTTATACGTCTCACAAAAATAAAGTGTGCTTATTCTTCAAAACATTTGTAGAAGGGGAGAGTGTGAATCCAAGTTTTTTGAAAACTGTGATCATTCCATAAAGGGTTGGTGGAAATATTCTAGCTGATGACCATTTTGTAATTCAGTTACTTTCCATTTGCCCATATCCAATTGAATCCCCTCTTTCGACCTCCTATCTGCCTCCTTGTTCCTTTCCCTGTAAACATGACAACATGTGAAAGTATCAAAATAAATCTGCAATGATTTGATGTCCTCCAAAATGTTAGCAAGTCTAGTGTTTGTACATATTTGAGTGCCTCTTATCCAATTTATGATGTTCATGGAGTCTCCAAAGACTGTAAGAGAATGAAAATATTTTTCAATAGAAAAAGCAATGAGTAGTTTAAGGCTCATCAATTCTGTATAATTGTCTGTTCCCATCCCTAGCCCGAAGGTCATAGAAAAATGATGTGAAACTGATAGGAAGAAAATCCCTCCTCCCCCACATCTATTTTTTTGAGAAGCTCCATCAAAATAACCCCATGGTCTTGTTTTTTCAATATCTTCCTCCTGGATCTGTCTTTCTTTAAATCTTCCAATAGATTGAGGGAAGGAGGAAAGGATGGCAAGGCTTTGAGCAACTGAAATATCTAGGACCATAGATATTCCTTTAAAAATGATGGAGTTTTGGGCTATCTAGACCCCCCAGATTACCATCAGAGGTAATGCTTCGAAGTCCTTGTATTCTCCAGCCAAACACCATTCCTTCCAAGCCTGCTCCAATGATTTCCCAATCCATTTTCACTGAGTACTCAAAAATATCGAGCATTCATTCCAACCTTCTTTGATAAACGAGCACTCTAAGAATAAATGTAGGGTTGATTCCTCTACCGATTTACAAAGATAGCACCATCCTGGACCATGATTGTTTCTCTTCTGGATAATGTCCCAGGCCGACACCTTGTTTCACAAAATGTTCCACATGAATAATCTTGTCTTGGCCGAACATTTAAGCTTCCAAAGATTTTTCCACCACCAGACATGATCTCTTTGAAACTGTTCTAAATTCAGCTGGGTATATCCTTCCTTAGGAGTATAGATTCTTGATGGAGCAGAATCCCAAATAATTTCATCCTCACAATCACTAAGCCTTATTTGTGATCTCTTAATTTCTGTTAGATATATGTCCATTTCTGGGATATATGCCTCTTCTAAACCCAACGACCTTACTGATTTCCACCCTTGGGACTAGAGAGTTGAAAATCTTGGATCTGCAAGTTGATTGAGAGGGTTGTATCCATTAAACCTCAAATGATTTACAATGTGTTTGGGAAGAATGTGTTGTATTTCACATCTCGGCCAGGGGTCTGTTCCCAATCTAACCCGCTGCCCGTTTCCTATCCTCCGGGCCAAGCCTTCTCCGATGATCGGAGAGGAGTTAGTAACCGCCTTCCAGATCACCAAAGCTCCTTTCAATTATTTATTTGTATTCCTAATCCAGGCTTCCAAAGAATTTGGCTCAATTTATTTTTGTAAAACCACCCTGGTCCAGAGGCTGGAGGATTTTAGAAGTCGCCACCCATATTTTGCCGCCAGTGCTTTGAAAAAGAGAAAAATATTTTTTAGTCCCCAACCTTCTAGAGCCTTAGGAGCAACAATATTTTCCCAGTGAACCCAAGTAGTCACATGAGAGTCTTTCTTGCCACTCCAAAGAAACCTGAAACAAATTATTATTGCAGCTTCCAAGACAGATTTGACTAAAGTTAGTCTTCCTGCTCGTGAAAGCCAAGAGTGGATCTAGATTTGTAGTCTTTTTTTCTAACTTCTTTAGAAGCCATAACTAATCTTCCTGCTTGTAGTCGTTTGGTTTTAAATTGAAGCCCAGATATTTCAAGCCATCGTCAAGCCTTTTTTCCACAAAAGGAAAATTCTGCCTGAAAATAAGTCACTCTTCTTCACTGAGAAGATTTGTGGATAGGGATGATTTTTCTTCATTTATGTCCACACATGTTGCTTTGGAAAAAAGACTTAGGATGTTTTTTAGAGTCTCTGCATCCCTTCTTGATCCCATACTAAAGATCAACACATCGTCGACAAAAAGGATATGTGTAATCTGGAGCATCTATGAAATTTTGATCCTAGAAAAAATTCCTTGTCTTCTTGCCTCCATAATTGCTCTATTGAGTCCTTCCACAATTAAAAGAAAAAGTAGAGGAGAAAGTGGGCAGCCCTGCCTTAATCCTCTTTTAAAATTAAAAAAGTGTGAAGCTGATACATTAATAAGAACCATGAAGGATA
The DNA here is from genome assembly GCA_010110895.2 of Picea sitchensis. Taxonomy (NCBI): domain Eukaryota; kingdom Viridiplantae; phylum Streptophyta; class Pinopsida; order Pinales; family Pinaceae; genus Picea; species Picea sitchensis. Next base: position 119,195 of record SNQJ01S0018284.1, on the reverse strand, counting down.
TCATTGATATACAACTTATGACCCACCTCATAAAAGGAACTTCAAAGCCAAGGTGAGTTAGTAATAACCGAATATAGAGTCAACTTACTCTGTCACACGCTTTGGAAAGATCAATTTTTAGCACCACACCCTTCATCTTCCTAGATTTAATGTTGTGTAAACCTTCTTGTGATACTCCTATCACTTCATGTATTTGCATGCCTTCCAGAAATCCAAACTGTTCACTCAAGATTCTTTTTGAGAGGATCCTCTTCACCCTTCTGGCTATGATTTTTGAAACAATTTTGTAGATGCAGTTACAAAGAGAGATTGGCTGGAACTCATCCAAAGAAACAAGATTATCATAATTTGGTATCATGGCTATGAAAGTGGAATTTAGACTCTCAGGAATTCGCTCGGATGATCTGGTGTCCTCTACCAATTTGAGGATATCCTGTTGCAATATATCGAACAATCCCAGAAAAAATTCAATAGTCCATCCATCTAGACCTAGACTTTTGTCTTTTTGAAAACTATGTAGAAATTATTTTAATTCTTCTTCAGAAACTTCTTCCATCAATAGTCTATTGTATTCTTCATCAACAAATCTTGGAAAGAGCTAGGCCATCCTAAACACTTCTTCAATTGTAGCATGATTCTCAGCTCTAAAGAGTTCCTGGAAATGGATTTTCCCTAGTCTTGCCATCCCATCAAAGGAGTTCTCCAAATTCCAATCTTGATCTCTCAGGTGCCAAGTGGTATTAGCACATCTCCTACCTTTTGTAAAATCTTGGAAGAACTTTGTATTTTCATCCCCACTCTCCAACCAAATAGCTCTGCTTTTTAGCCTCCAAGATTCTTCCTTTTCCTTCAGAAGTTTGTTCCTCCTCTCTTCCAGGAGAAGAAGTGAAAACTTGGACTTAAATGTTGCATAACCCCCCCCTTCCTCCTCAGATATCCTTTGCAAGGCAGTCTCAATATCTTTCAATTCCTGATCTTCACTTTGCCTTTTCTGGAAGGCCCAAATCTTGACTTTCTCCTTTATCCTTTTTAAATTATCAGCAAAATGAAAAGTCGTCAATCAAGGGATATCCTGAAGGAAAGGGACCCAGTTTTCCTTAATAATATTGATGACAGTTTCATCATTTAGCCAGGCATTGTTGAATTTGAATGGGATAGCCAGATTTGGAGGGCCTTGTCTAATTTCAAAGAAAATAAGAGAATGATCATAAATTCCCCCACAACCGATCCACTGTTTCATTATCATCTACCACTCCGTTAATGAGTCCGCTACTAGAAAACAATCCAATATTTTTTCTACTCGGTCCTCCCCCACCCTGTTGTTCCTCCAAGTGGGCTTGATTCAGGTGGGTTGAACATCGATGAGTTTGAAATCAGACAATTTTTGAGTGAAGTACCTTGTAAGGGGATCAACTCTTGCATGAGGACCCCAAACTTCTGATTGTCCCAAGGATAAATTCAAATCTCCTCCTAAAATGACCATACTGTCCTTCAAAGAAGACTCGATACGAAAGTTGTCCCAGAAAGGGGATCTATTCTGATAAGGACCATAGATTTTGAGAATTTGGAACTCTTCTACTAGTTCCAACACTAAGATAGAGATACCTAAGCTTGACTCCACACCCCAACAATTTGAAACCTTCACAGCATGTGTGTTCAAACCCAGAGCCAAACCCCCATATCTACCTTTAACATCCAAAGTTACAAACTTCCAACCTGGGAACAAACTTTCTAGGTGTGATTTTACTTCCTCCCCTTTCCCTAAAGTCTCCTGTAAAAGAATTACATCAGGATGTTCAGAGCTGACCACCCTTTTTAACATTGGTATTTGTAGGGGACCAACCAGACCCATACAATTGAAAGGCATACACTTAATCATGGACCCTTCCTTTGGGCCCACACTTCTCTAAGCACCTGTTCAATCGACTATTGTTTTCCTGCTAAAAGGTCACTCTTGGCTTTTGATTGAGATTTTGAAATTAGGGACTTCCTCCCCTAACCTCCTCTATCCAACGACCTAATCACCTCCTTTCCCAAACCACTCGAGGAAACTATTTTATTCTGGGTTCTAAGGAAGTAATGAGAAGAAGAATTCTTAGAAGACGAAGAGGATGGATATTCTTCAATATTGCATAACCTCTTAGAGCTTGGCAACTTGGTCAAAGTATCTAAATTAGCATAGATATCCATTGATCTAGGAAAAAATTGAGAGGGCCTTGTAGAGATGGACAAGTTTCTGAGAGCCTCCAACCCCTCATTGCCTGCTAAATTTAAATTATTTATTAAAATAATAAAAGGAAGAGTAGGAAGAAAATGGTTACCCATGACCAGAACCATCGAGCTATCCGACATTGTCTTTACAATGCTTAAACCATCATCCAATTCTGCAGCTCTATTTTCTTGTTCTAGAGCTGTTTCTGGCCTCCCCTGTTGAGTGTCAAAATGTCCTTGAGCTTTGGCCAGTATTGGATCCATGCTTGGATGAACTACTTCTTCGATTATCACTGTTTGTCTTCTTTCTTCCTCTTGGTTAGTACCTTTTCCATTGTCAACTATATGCACCCTTCCTCTGGTTCTCAATGAAATCTTGTTGTCCATAATCAAGTACCCCTATTGGTGGCACCTTCGACATCTAAAAGGTACATTTTCATAATCCAATTTCTGGGTGTAGGAATACATTCCCCATTTCAGATTGAATTCTTCACCTAGACCCTCTCTAACATTCAAGAATACTAGGATCCTAGCCAATTTCCTTTGTTTTGTTTCCTCAAAGGTCATATATGCTTCTAGAATCTCCCCCAAAAAATTCTCGATGGATTTGAAGTGTTCCAGTGTCCAAAACTGTAAAGGAAACACTGACAAACGTACCCAAACTAGAATTTTATCCACTCTCTCTCTGCTCACATCAAAGAGAGGGCTCCAAGGCTTCAAGAGCAGGGGAGAGTTGTTGACACTCCAAAATTTACCCAGTACTCACTTTGCATGTTATGACTGAAGAAAATTAAAGGAAAACCAGTTCCTAGTGAGTTCTATGATCTCCAGAACATATCCAAGGTGCTCCTTCCAGGAAAAAAGTACCCAGTCAATCATCATTTTTAGGGAAAAATTTCTTCCACTTGGTATTCCTACAAGGGTTTTATTTTCCATTTGAATTACCTGGTTGAACCCCACATCTTCTCCAAGAACAAGACTCCCTAAATTCCCTTTATATTTTAATCTTTTCCACTTATGAATCTGCTAGCCACCTGTCTTCCACCCTTGTCCACTTACTACTGTTCCTTCATTATAACTTGGAGATCTCAAAACCCTAAGGAGTAGCCCAATGTTCTCCTTTTTCCAATTGCAACCACAATGTTCTTATTCATCTAAGAAGGCCAAAATGAAACCTAAAGAATAAAAATTTGAAATGGACACATTCTTTTCGACTGGGGGCCAGGGCGAAAGGCCCTCCAAAGTCTCTGGATTTGTTCCCACCTCTGGGAAACCTAACTCCCCTACTAACTTGTCCACATGCCCTAAACAATCCTATGTGAATATGGTTGATGAAAGAAGGAGATTGTCTGTCATCTGAGAATTCCAATCGCCTACAACATCCTCTTGGGGTCTATGGGAGGAGAAAGACCCTGCCTATGTGTGTGGAGGCCTTGTTAGCCATAGATCCATGAAATCCCCTATTTCTACCTCAATGCCAGGCTCAAACTTAGAGGACATAAATGAAGGAAAATAAATGGAGTTACCTGGGAAAGAGAATACACACCCTTTCATAATTTGAATCTACTGATTCATAGATCCTATTTTTCCCATCCCAACAACTCGACCTTCACAACCTCCACCTGTCACCACCCAAATTTTGGTCCCGTCTAGATGTTCAATGGAATATTCCACATGCTCTTCCGACTCCATGCTGGCCTCCTGTAGCCTGACCCTTTCATCGCTAACCTCTCCCGTCAGAAAATGCTTCTCCACAGTTTGTTCCCGCCTCCCTATACCCTAGCCATATACCCCATCCTTTTCCCGTCATTCGATCACCACCTTAACTTCAATAAAATATGCACTTACTGAGCTTGGCATACAATTTGTGTTCCCTTAAAAGTTGCAGCACCATTCTTAAATGTTGCTCATGTTTTTCTTCTATTTTTTAGTAGATGATTATATCATCTAGGAACACATTCACAAACTTGTCCAGGTATTCCCTAAACACTCCATTCATCAATAACATTAAAATAGTTGGGGCATTTGATAGCTCAAATGGCACTAGCGTACATTCATAATGCCCATAACTTGTTCTAAACATTGGTTTGTTGATATCTTCTTCCTTTATCCTCACTTGGTGATAACCTAATCTCAAGTCAATCATGGAAAATATTCTTGCACCTTTGAGTTGATTGAATAGACCATCAATCCTTAGAAAATTTTATTTTTTCTTTATGGTGACTTTATTTAGGTGTCTGAAATCAATACACAACCTTAAGGTTAGATATTTCTTCTTCAAAAAAAGCACTGGGGCACCCCAAGGTGACATGCTTGGGCGTATATACTCCTTTTTTAACAATTCCTCAAGTTGCATATGTAATTCTTTCAGTTACATTGTGCCCATTATGTAAGGTGTCTTGGACACTGGGGCAACTCTTGACACCAAATCAACAAGGAAATCAATGTCTCTCTTTGGTGGAAGTCCTGGGATTTCTAAGTGGGTTTCCCTCCTTCTAATAGAATTGTTTTTGCTTGCTTTGTGCCAAAGTATTTATTGGTTTTCCTCTACAACATATTTAGAATCTGTAGTATCTCCTCTTGAGATTTCATAATCTTCTCATTATATTCCCTATAGCTCCGCACTTCCCTCTGTAATATTCTCATAGTTACATGCTCTTGCCTACCTCTTCTTCCATTAGACCATGTATTAGCATTTCCCATGCTGACATGTAGCCCTATGATTTCCTCCTCATGGATGTAAGATCCCTGGGCATCTTCCATAAATCCAGTTCTCATATAAGAACCAAAGTTGTTTTCTTGACCTCTAATTCTGCAAGAAAATGTGCATGCAAAAACAGTTCTATTAGACTACACACACACATAATCTTGGAAAAAGAATGCATAAATTTTCTGCTCTTTAATGGCGACCATTCATCTTCTTCTGAGTTTACTACAAAATTTAACGTTCAATCAATTTTCTAGGTTGAGATACAACTTATTCTCCTCAATAATTTTCCAACGACTATTCATTTTCCCAATTATGAGCTCAAAGTTGGAAGTTATGGGAAATTGAATATTGCACCTTACCTCTCTTGTGCACCTTCTTCGAAGTGCAAAATAATCTCAAACACCAACTCTTTCTACCTACATACGTAAATTTGTTAGGAACCAATAATTTTTTTATATGAGACATAAATAATATTGTTGACACTAAATTCACAAATCTCATATTGTCAAACTGATGCTCCAGTCAAAGTTTGCAACAATATGGAAATGACAACATTGCACCTTTTCACTTTTTCATGGCTTAGAATTTTTACCCTTGTCTAAGCATCCCTATACCGAATCTGATATTTCGATAAAATCTCAGTTGGGTATCTTCATGCCTATATTTTGAGCGACCAATCAAAATTTTATCTTTATCCGGGCTATAGGTTGATAGTTATTGCTTGTAGAATTTTTCACTGTTTTCCCATTTTTAGCCCTGTATGCTACATGTGTCTTCTTTCTCATCCTGTACATTTTGTTTACCTAGATTCCAAATCTGACACCATGGTAGTCTTCTTTGGTTCATGATATTTCCACAAACTTCTCCTCAGCCCCAAATTGAATTCTGAGAAAGGAGTTATGCCGTCTGGAAGTTACTGGTACCAAAATATATCCTGTACTATTTTAGCTATATCTTTCTCATACGAGCTCTGTTTTGTGCTTGGAATAGCTCATTGGAAATCTCTCACCGAGTCATTTCATTTAAGAAGAACAAACTATCTGTATAAGGGGTACATACCATTTCATAAAATTGAAACTTCTAAAAATGTTGCTTAGGCCCTCAAAATGCCTCTGCAAGTTGAAGAGCTTCAAAAACTGAAAATTTTCACGAAAAAATATGACTGACATGGCATGGTGTTGGCAACCAAAGTTTTGGGTCTAGTGTTGCAGGTGAACACAAATGAAACTTGTGCATGCTCATCCAGAAGTTTTGCGACTGCCTAAGGAGATGCACAAAAGAATGCCATAGTGCACACATTAGACCGAGTTTACTTAGTTGAGTGCGCCAGTCTAAGTTTTTTCAGTTGCGCCAGAAACCAAGAATATGCCTGTTGGAAGCAATAAAGGAATCACTAGGATGTCTTCTAGAATGATTGCTACCAGCAACAGATGAATATGTGGGGCAGCCAAAAGAAGAGTTGGTCAGACAATTAGGATTGCCCCTAATGTAGAGAACCTACGTGGATCCTTGGCAGGTACTAAAAGAGTGCAAGGCCATTGGTTCAGACTAGCAAGTGGAGCATAACAATGAAGGACAATGCTCCCCAGTAGAAAAATATATAAAATAGATCTCTCAGCTCAAAAAAGAGGCTGGATAGTTTCCAAATGTATCGGTCCCAAAGCTCTAAGTTAGCCTATTGTAATTATGTGTTGTATGGAGAAGTCTCATGTGTCTTTTATTTGTTTGAATCTTAAATCTCAGGGCAAGGTGCATATTTTTGTATTCCCACTGTTTATATAGTAATAAGATGAAGTCTTATGGCTGTTCAACTCAATTATTCAGCACAATGTATATCTCTAATATGATGGAATACATCCAGTAATAAAGATATGAAAGTTCTGTTCTATCATTTGTTTCTTATGAATGAGCAACACCTATGCGTATATAGTTTTAATTCTTAGTTCTTATTAGAATATCATACATGAGTTACATGGATTCATTTAAAATAATTTTTGGCATGTTTGATCCTCCATCCTCGACACAAAGACCTTATGGTCTGTGTGATCCTCTCTGCATCTCGAGTGAGACCTTCCTTGGCCTTGGTCGAGGATTGATACGCCGATGCTTAGGGTTTTTTGTTGGAAACGCTCTAGATGAACCTTGGGTCTCAAACCTGCTAGTGTTAAGAAGGTTAGTGAATGTGAAAGCATGTACTAAAACAATGACACTGCATAGCCCCAACAAATCATCCAAAAGGGGGATAAACAATGATTTACAAGGGACACTTCTGATGATCTTCTATCCCCGCATATCAATAGTATGGAAACTTAGACACTATTGGGGAGCACTCCCAAGACCTGAAGACTTGTTGAGATTGATTGAGGAAAAGAGAAATGTGGTGGCATCCATATAAAGAAGAGATTCAAGACTGGATTGAAGCAAAGGAGAATTTCTGAATTATATCGCGCTCATCCCACTATGACCCCGACAAGACTTTAGAACTCAACATGTCCCGAGTTGTGGGACATGTCGGGGAGGGAATCAGGTGAGTCCCTAAGAAAGGTCTCATTTGCATACTGAAGGGGTTGAAGCATGGTGTAGAAGCAAGCAAATATGGGAGTAGTGACAACTGTTCAAATGATTTTCGCAGAATATCGCGCAGTTCCCTTGCTGACGTTATGGCCCCTAGCAATTCCTTCGTGTGCCTCATATAGGATGGAGTCCCATTCATGTACCAAATCACAATGACGTAGGATTCCATATGCACCCAACTTATATAATTTCTCGACAATCAACTGATAATCAACACTACGGATCATCAGTTGGTGACACTGTGCAGTTGTATGTTCTCTGGGAGCTTGTTTGGAAATAAGGAATTTGGCTATTTCAACCAGTTGATCCTGGATGACTTCAACGTGAAAGAGTTGTGAATCGAGAAGGTCATCATTGAAGCTATGAGAAACCTCCCCCGTCTTAATGTGTGACATATGATCCAGCCCCACATTGTGTTTTCCTAGTTTTACCACAACCTCGAAGTCAAATTCCTAAAAGAAGAGAAACTACCAATAGATGCGGCCAACCAACATTGGTTTGCTAAATAAATACTTGAGGGTGGAATGATCAATGAATAATTTGAAGACAGACCCCAATAAGTAGTGGCAGAATTTTCGTAGGGCATATACCATAGCCAAGCCTTCGTGCTCGGTGGTAGTGTAATTCTACTCAACATCAGATAGCTTTCAGTTAGAAAAGTAGACTGGATGATCGATACTGCCTTCCTCTGGCTAGGCCAAGATGACTTCTAGTGTGACGGATGAAGCATCAACATGAACATGGAAGATCTTGGACCAATCTGAAAAAATCAAAATGGGTGCAATAACTAGTTTTTCCTTTAGGGTATCAAAATCTTGTTGGAATTTTGATGTCCATTCATATTTAATATCTTTATGTAACAACCTTTCCAATGCGGCCACGATCTGAGAATAATTTTGATGAACCATTTTTCGTACTCGATATGTCTGAATGTTGCATGCATCCCATGAATTAAAGTAGGGGCCACCATATCTAGGATGGAGGATATCTTGCTGGGTCGACTAGCAAGTTGTCTTTACACATGACATGGCCGAGAAATATACCAAAGGGAGTAAAAAATATGCACTTCTTCAAATTCAAAGAGATCTGCAGTTGGTGACCTTGATCCAACATTAGCAGCATCGATCCAACATTAGCCAAAGAGCTTATATATGGCCTTTTACTAGACTGAACACAGTCCAATTGTCCAAGTATACCTAGAGGAACTTATGGATAAAATCCTTGAACACTTCTACCACAATCAGAGAAAATGCTTCGAGGGAATTCTTTAATCCGAAGGGCATGAGTGTATATGCAAAGGACCCCCATTATGTTGCAAAGGTGGTTTTGGCATGACATTCCTATGCAATTCAAACTTGATATTATCTAGAGAAACCATCCATGAAGGAGTAGGCTTCCCTGCCACCACCATTCTCCAACACCTTGTCTGTGAACGAATTTGGGAAAGGATCATGGACACAAGTTCCGTCGAGGCTCTACAAATCGATGCATATCTGAATTCCCCTAGTCTTTCTTGGTTGAACAACCATGGGACTGATCCAGTCTGATTCTTCGACAAGGACAATGATCCCAACATCCAACATGTGATCTAACTCCTTTCGTACTTTTTATTTGTATATAGGATTTAGACGACATGGTCTTGTCTTGATTGGCTTGGAGTTAGGTTTAAGTTGTATCTTCATAGCTCCTAAGGATCCCATGATGCCCTTCATCTCAGAAAAACTTTGAGGAAATAAGTCTTCATACTCTTTCAGGAGGTCAACAACCTGGCTGACGGTCTCCTTTTCCCAGTATTCCCCAATAATTGCCATCTTTGATGCTTCTTCTATCCCAATATTGTGTTTCTTAGTATTGATAGGGCCAGTATAATCTAGCATGGTCATCTCAACCACCCTTCCCTCTAGTGCATGTTCTCCTTAAGATTCTTAGATCTGGACACTGCAAGGGTCGTCATTGTCAATGTTGTCCATTTCAATCTTCCAGCAATGTACTACTTATTTTATCTTGGTCACCAGCTCATGATAAGAGTAGATCATCATTGGACCAACAACCTTTGGTTGCGAGTGAAAAATAAATTTCTTAACCCAACCAAGAGCTTCACTAAAAACTGGATTATCTGAAGTGAACCAGAATGTGGAAAGGAATTGGCAAGTCATATGGGTCCACTCACTTGTTTTCATTCAGAGTTCCTCCTAGATACACCAGTTTTGGGGGACCATATCCATGGTATGGAAAAAAATATTGACCCATTGGGATTGAGGGATGTTCAGAGTAGTCCAACGTCATTCGTAAAAGGAGATGTGTTCCCGGGGATCCTTCGTGCCCTTATATCGATTGGCTAGTTGAAAGTAGACAACGGGTTAGAAGTGCACCTGTATAAACTCAACTACCTGCTCCTAGTTCTGAGTATTCACATGATGGGTCACCTAACACCTCATTGGGGTCCCTCAAGCCACATAATCCATGGATTAAAGTCTATGCTTTGCGGGGACGACCTTCTTCATTTGGAATAGGAATGTCTCCATTGACCTAGTGACATCAAACTGTAGGGTGCCAGAAAGTTCAGATCCTATCCATTCCACTATTGTTGTAATATGCATGCATTGCCTTGTTGACACCTCATAAAGCTTATTTTTCCATCTATCCAAGGCATCTTCAGAATCACACATAAACTACTTCTACCTTTCTGATTCAAACTTAGGAGGGGGGCAGGGGCCTTCCCAATCTTGTTCTCTTCTTATTGACCTGAACCTTCTCCATGCTTGAAGTCTGCCCCTGTCTTCGTCCCTCCATGAGTTACTACCCAGACATCCACTTCTCCATTCTTCTTCTTATTTTTATGCATCTTGGCATGTACCATGTTACAATTACCCTTATTTTCCTCCCATTTCTTTAACAAGTCTGGAAAATTCTCAATTACGTGTTCATGACTATTATAGTATGCGCAGAGCACACGTGACTTAGTGCATAATCATGAGACATGATCAATCTCACTGCAATTGAAAAATGTGGGGGTTTGCTTCCTGCTCTACCATATCCTTGTCCACGACCATGTCCATATCCACCTCAAGGTCCTCCTTGATATCTGAATCTATCATCGCCACCACACTCACCACCCTTTTATTCCTCTTGTACCCAAAAAGTATCTCAGGTATTATCATGCATAAATTGGAGGGAGCGACAACTATGGATATCGTGGCTGATGAACTTATAGAATTCACAAAAGGGGGTGTGATTCATTGCTTGATACTTTTGTAAGGTGGGTTAGCAGAGTGGAATATGGCACCACTGATGACATATTTCAAACTACTCTAATTGCTCAAATGGAAATGGACTTGGTGCACTTGTCGCCACATAATTTGTAAGGACCAGGCACTCGTTTCGTCAATGCCCTTCTGAATGGCATGTAGTGCACTGCATGTGTTCACACACGACTTTATCCTTGGCCATATCTTGCAACTGTATTGTTATGTTGGCTAGTTGCGACTGGACCTGTGCCAACCCAACCGATGTTTCTTCTCCTCTAGGTGTGGCTTCCAAGTGCATCATGATCTCGACTGCCTTAGCCTCAGTTGTCACCTTTTGCTGGGTGACAGGGACTTGGATACGGGGGAGAAAACTAACAATGAACCATTCTTTTTGATACACATCCTAGATTTGTAACGTCAACCTATCCAACAATATTTTTAACTGATGGTCATAATCCCAGACAGTCTCTCCTTATTTTTGGTTGATTTCCTTGATTTTTGTAATGCATTGGGACTTTAACTTCGAATTCTAAAATTCCTGACACAAATCTTGTTTGATCTCAGCCAAGGACGTCTCCTATCTTGCTAGCATAGTATAATTATACTTCATGTCCCACGTTAGGGCCCGATCCCTGAACACAGTCTCTAGTTGCGGGATCTAAGCCACATCATCTATAACTCTCTTTACAGACTAGATTCATTCACAGGCGAACCAATGTTGCTTGACATCATCCTTACTTGTTCCATGGAACATGGGAAATATCAACATACTATATTAGTTGGCCATCTTGAAAATAGACTTATTTCCACTCTTCTCACTGCTATTGTATGGATCCTTCCACAACACTATCACCTAGGGTAAAGTATTGCTGACTTCACCTTCTCCTTTACTTGTGTCTTCACTCCTTTCATCTTCTTCTCTTTCTTCAACACTAACCGCTTCACTATCTGTTGTGTGTTATTCATGATTAAAAATGAGCAAGGGGGGTAAGACCATATTCTCCTAAAAATTCTTATGAGGGGACCCAAAGAGATATCTAGTTGTAATCATGCAAGACTATCCAATATTATCAGTTCATCTCCCCCACTACTAGGGGAGCCTCCATCTTCCTGCACTTTTGACACATCCACATCCTGCACCCTCTCCTCCTCATTTGACTACGCACAACCAATGTGCATGTCTATTTCTAGTCCTATCCATGCACTGCCACTATGTGATTCATCTCCCGATACAATCCGCGCACTGCCACCTTACCCAGAGTCAGTTTCTCCGCTCAACACACGACTTCTCTATGCACTGCTCGCTTGGCTACTCAGTGTACCACCACTACATCGAGAACTAAAATATCATCTGATTGATGCCCCACTGTACTGTGCAACAACTTCTCTTCTTGTTAACAAGTAACCTTGTGATGCTTCGCCTTCAGAGTCCACCACTGCATCAAAAATTTTCCCATGTGCACTACATATGTGTTCTCTTCCTCTTCTTAAGGTTGCAACATATTGCAATAGCCACCTTATGCAGAGTTGGTTTCTCTACTCATCACGTGACTTCTTTTCACACTGCTCACTTGGTTGCTCAATGTACCACCACTACACTGAGAACCAAAATCATGTCTGATTAGTGCCCCACCATACTGTGCGACAACTTCTCTTATTGTCAGCACGTAACCGTGTGATGCTTCCCCTTCCGATTCCACTAAAGAATCACAAATTTGTGCATGTGAACCACACATGTGGGCTCTTCCTCTTATTAAGGTTGCGACATACCACAATAGCCAAAGGGTATGGAATTTGTCACCTAGTTCCTCACTACCACTACTGTCACTACTGGTATCTTCGACTCCAAGCCTCTTCACATGCATGTACTTTCTTGTGCTCCACTTTTTCAAACCATCCTATCCCACACCACTGCTTTGTGTGAGCTTCCTCTTCATTATGGGCCCGACACCTTGCTGTGCACCCTTTGCTGACTCTTCTCTACTCTTCTGCTCAACTTTCTCCCTTAGCTCAACTCTTCTTGTGTATCTTTCAACTCTTTTTCTCCTCTTCTCTTTTAGGTCCATTCCAATCCTTGTTTTGGACGATCAGAAATTTTGTGACACTGCATAGCCACACAGAGAGCCAAAATGTTGTCTGATTGGAAATTCAGAAAGAGGGCCATGCAAATCATCCTTTCCTACCATTTGTTGGCACCCAAAGTTTTGGGTCCATTTTTGCATGCACACATAAATGAAATTTGTGCATGCTCATCCATAATTTCGTTTTCGTAAATTATATCAGACTCAGCCAAAATGGGGAACTTGGAGTCATAGTGGGATGAGTGCAACAACAATTCAAAAATCTTCCTTTGCTTCAATCCAGTCTTGAATCTCCTCCTTAGATGGATGCCACCACATTTTTCTTTTCCTTCGTCAATCTCAACAAGTCTTCAGGTCCCGACAATGGAACCATTTGTTGGGGATATGAGTCATGAAGTCTTCAGTGTTAAACAATGGAATTACAACAGTATGTGCCTTGCATTGAGATTTAATATCCAGACAAATAAAATACACAAGAGACTTCTCCACACAATACAAGATTACAATAAACTAATTTAGATCTCTGGGATTGATACATTCAAAAATTATCCAAACTCTTTTCTGAGCTGAGATCTCTCTTTTATATCTTTTTTCTACTGGGGAGTGTCGTCCTTCACTATTCCGCTCCACTCGCTTTTATGATCTAACGACCTCACATGCTACTAGTACTTTCCAGGGCTTCACATAAGTTCTTTTCATGAGAGACAATCCTAACATCTTGACCAACTCATCTTATGGATGCCCCATGTCTTCATTTCCTTCTAGCAACAATCATTCCAAGAGATATCTTGGTGATTCCTTTCTTGCTTCCAACGGGCATCTTCTTGGTTTTCGATGCAACTGAAAAAACTCGGATCAACACGCTCAACTCACAAAACTTAGACAATGCACCCTTGAATACCTTTAGACTTAGCACACTACTTAAAAAAACCCAATCCAATGCATGCAATATGGCATTCTTTCATGCATCTCCTTAGGCGCTTGCAAAAATTCTGAATGATCACGCACAACTTTCGTTTGTGCGTGCATGCAAAACTGGACCCAAAAATTTAGGTGCCAATAACCCCCCACCACTATTACCTAGCTCATCCTCGAGCCAACTGCTTTATGGAATGATGTCAACAAAAGACGACACCATGCCCTTAAGGTTCTCCACAAATTATAGGAACTGATGCTCGGGCTCAAAAAATCATTCTTGAAGGGAATGGGTGATCTAGATGGTCGGTTCTGCGATCTCAACTATGAACGTCAAAGATGTGAGGTCCATTGTATGTTAAATCAAAGGGATAGCAGTGGCCAACACATCTGATAGCTAGGTGAACAGATTTAAGGCTCTATCGGCCTCAACGAAAATCATATCCGAGGTATTTTGGTGTTCTTCCCTTACTGCAGTAATTTCTTTGGTTCCTGTGGCTATGGCTTGTATCACAATGACTCGTTCACAAGGAGCTAGGGAAGTGAGATATTTATTCTACTGGGAAACCTCCCGGTCTGCCTTGTGAATGCATTCGACAATGGTAGATACTTCTAGTGGGGCTAAGAGGTGAGTCCATAGAGAAGAGTTGAAGTCCACCAACTTGGAGAAGGTTTGCACCCGTCATTGGCTGCAGTGGAGAGTGACTTGAGTCATTTGAAATAGCATGGGCTGAGATGAAGTAACGAAGTTGGAGTGGGGAATTGGTGAATCCTTAAAAATGATTTATACTTCGAGCTATTGCAATCAAGCTATTATGGTGGAGAGCTTAAGGCTTAGAGCGGGGTCACCACTAGATGTAGAAGCAATGGGAAGTCTAGCATATAGGCCATCCACCTTCTTAAGCAAGTTGTTGAAGGATGAAAAAAGATCGATGTACTGTATCTAAGTAGCTATATGTATTGATTTGTCAACGTCATATTGACTTTGTAAGGTTTTATGGGCATGCATAGATTTTTTAAATTGCTCACGTGTTTGGTTGTGCACTGCAATCTCCTCTTGGTGTTGTAGATGTAATTGGGCATGGTCTTGCCCAAGTTGTTCATTTCGCTCACCTATTTTAGAGAGAAAAGTGGTGGTACATTCATGCAGTAGAGGGGTAGGAAGTGGTGTCAAGGGAATCCCACCATGCTGTGCATCGAGGGTAAGTAATGAAGGGGGTCCATGCAAAGGATACGAGCAAGAAGATTGACAACCTAGATGAAGGAAATGGGTGTGAGGTGTGGACTAGAATTTGTGCCACATCACCTAAATGTCGCGTAAATTTTTCCTAAGATGGTCGACGTTGCGTAGTGCCTTGGAATGGAGTTTTTTTTGTAGAAACAAATAACGATGTAATGTTTTTATGAGAGTGGCTAGTTCTAGCATCATCTGAGCAATGCCCGTCGAAGTGATCAAATTGGAAGGGTGAACGAAGGAGTTGGTTCTCTACTGCTTGGGGCCCGATGGTGTTGGTTTAAGTAGAGGTGTAGATGAGGGAGCATGGCCCCTCTTGTTTACTGCTTTAGTAGGAGTACCCCTCCCGGGTGAGGGTGGATTCTGAGACTGATGTTGGGATGCTTCAACCTTTTTGCAATCTTGGTTGTCTTTCATGCACCTCTTGAGGGTCGTTGTGTCTTTGACTAGGAGCGGTTGAAGATGGTCAGGCCACTTTATCACTCCTTGTTGAATTTCATCCTCAATATTATAGAAAGGAAGGAGCGCCATGGAAACTCCTTGGTAACAACTACAATAAATACATATGTTATGTGATGTGTATTCAAAAATAAGAAAACCCTCATACCTGTCGATAAGGGTGCACAGGATGCGTTCATGTGTTGTAATAGTCTTCATAAGTTGGTGATACCAGTCTTCAAATAGATCATTGACGGATTGCTGGATGTGTGGGTCCTTTATTTTATGTATTTTAAAGAAGTGGCGAGCTTCAAATACTTGCTTTCTATGAGTAGGATGTTCAAACCTGTGAGGGGGTTGCCAGAGTACCATTGCTAATAATAAGAGGATCCAACTGTAATGAAATTCCTTCCCTGCATTTTGGGTGTTCGAGCAATCATCTATGAATTCATTCATTACATATCAGGCTCATGCCATTTGAATTCCGGTGATGCACCGCTCAATGACTACGATGACCCTGTACGAGCATTCATCTCTGGTACAATTGCGTAAAATTTTGTATGCTAACAATTGGGTAGCAAACCTAAGTGGTCTATTGCTGGCTTCTGAGATAAGAAGTCCCAACCTCCCTCGCTGGGTAGAATAGATGCCATAGATTTCTTGTTGGGAAGAATCCTTAGTAGTCAGGGCCTTCTCGAGCACTTCACCCTGAAGAGGTAGGCCCATCACATGCCAGATTGCAACTTCATTGATGGGGTACTTCCATCCTAGTCAGAGGTATCTGCCATGCACTTGAGTGAGTAATAGGTGGGTAAATAGAGTAACCGGTCAGTTGTGTCCAAAGTGAGGAAAATACAATAGGGAGAGGATGCTTGCCTGGTGAAGAGGCTGGGCCCATTTTTGGATGAGGTAAGTGGCCTATCATCTGCATTGCAAACATTGCGAGCATATTGAGCAAAGGATAGAGCGGGGAACTGCTAAGAGTTGCAGATATCATAATCGACGGACCATATATCATGTACCCATATTGTTTGGGACCCTATGAGGGTGACATGCAGAGGTAAGGCCTGGTATTTCGGTTGGTGATTGGTAGTACTCCAAGGTCTTCTTGGTCCCTGAGGTCTGCTCAAGGAAGCCATGGAAAGTCTAAGCTGGGCACATAATGAAGTTTTTGCGGACGGGCAAGGTGGGTGACTCTAAATTGCGGTTTGGTTAATTGGCTAGATGAAAGTGAGGTTAGGGTATGTATTATACCAGGAAGAAGGTGGAGACGGATGAGAGCAACAGTAATGAGAAAGGAAACAAGTTTCCCACAGAGTACTATGGGACAACCGAAGGCTATATGAGCTCTGAATGTGAACTAATTATGGCATGTGTGAGTGTACCAAATTGCGGTACTGCAGGTTGTAGAATGGAAAGTTGGTGGTTGTGTGAGATTTCATAGCCATCAGTTGCAAGGTTGTATGCCAGGGAAGTAGGGAGGGAGTAAGTGCTCTTGAATAGTTAGTTAACCACTATTTGATCTTAGGTATGGGGAAGGTCACCATAGTTATTACTGGTACTATCCATATGAATGTCACCATATTGATATATGAAGGGCCCAGAATGATGGGGCCCAGTACAATATTAGAACCTCCCATAACATTGCACATGTACTTCAGTGGGAGGTGCCACACAGATTTCTTTCACCCCTCTGTGTGGTTTCTTTGATTCGACCAAAGAGTGGTTGGAATTCTCCCTTGCTGCTTTCCTTCTATGCACGACACGAAGGGGGATTCAGGATGTCAAGGAGATGGCTATCTTTTGAAACATTTTAGGAGACTCGGGGAGGTAGTGAGGACACCAGGGCCGTGGCAATGAAGTACACCCATAGTACCTGTAGGAGCTACGGTCTTCAACGAGCTAATCCATAAAGGTGTGAGAACCTCCTAGTTGACACCTCATATAACTTATTCTGGTATCTTTCCAAGGCATCTTCAGAATCAATGTCATAAGACTTGAAACTCCTCCAACTTAATTCCCCATCTGTGGTGGGGTTGATGTAATCCTCCCTGTGCCCCGTGACCTTGTAAATATTTTCAAACTTCCGATATCTATGCACCCTCATTGACATGATCATTGTAGCAGTCGCCTTCTCATGGATCAAGTGACACAACCACAAACATGGTGTTAGTCTCAAATGACATTTGGTGTTTCTTCAAATTCAACACTGCGTTGTTGTTAAAGACATAGTTGATTCCTAGCAATGCAGGGTAGGGATCCGACTCATCCATGATTTCAATGACTTCGAAGTCAATCTTTGTTTTTACTCCCTCTATATTCACCTCTGCTTGCTCCAACCAAACGATGGGGTAGATCTTGTACTGATTGGCTAATCGAAGCTGAATGGGTGACCAAACCAACTTCGGTTTCCCCATCACTTCCTAGGATTTCTTGGGTAAACTGTTCACATCAGATCCTATATCCAACATAACTCCATCCATATCATACACACCAAGCTCTTCTCTCATCTTAAACTCTCAGCCAGTGCACTTCTACTTGTTGACCTGGCATACATCCCTTTCTGGCAGCAAATCTACAATGATAGTCTCCTCTCCTTGTTCTTTCATGCAAGCAGTTAACATCTGAGTCAACTTACTCATAGCTTTTGTATCATTGAGAAAACACAAACAACAATGCAGGAAGGTATTAAATTTATCTTATGCTTATGCCATGTGATCGAGGTCACACAAGGATTCTACGTGCACTGTGCATTTCAAGTCTTCTTAGCGTTGTTCATACGCTTCCTGATCAGCGCGTCGCAACATAGTCCATTTGCATGCTTCTTCTATCGATATTTGGGTTGCGGGATGAATTCATTTGCGCATATGAGCTTCCTCTAACAACATCTATGTTGCCCGCTGCACTTCTTCATGAATCCGTGCTTCTTCTAGCGACCTATGAACTTCCTCTCGTACCTGTGCCTCTTTAAGAGACCTCTGAGTCATGCGTTGTAGCTCCTTGCACACTCATTCTTCTTCTAAGGCTCTCTACACATTGTGCAAAAACTGCTTCTGCTAAGTTGAATCAAATGTAGGATGGGGTTGGGGGGCCTTTCTAATCTTTCCCTCTGCTAGTTGACCCAAATCTTCTCCCTGCTCAAAGTCTACGCCTGTCTTCACCCCTCCACAGGTTACTACCCAGACATCCACTTCTCCATTATTATTCTTGTTTTTGCACGGCTTGACATGTACCATGTTATAGTTAACCTTCTTTCCCTCCGATTTATTTAGAAATTCTGGACTATCCTCGATTACATGTTCAGGACTATAACAATATGTGCAAAGTATGCGCGACTTAGTGCAGAATCACGAAACATGAAACTGGAGGGAGTGACAACTATTGATATCGTGGCCAACGAACTTATAGAATTCACAAAAGGGGGTGTGATTCATTTCTTGATAATTTTGTAAGGTGGGGAAGTGAGGTGGAACATGGCCTCGATAACGCCATATTTCACACCACTCTGTCTGTCTAGATGGAAATGGACTTGGCACACCTGTCCCCACATAATTTGGAAAAATTGAGCACTCATCTCGTCAATGCCCTTCTAAATGACATGTACTGCACCACACATGTTTGTGCACAACTTTATCCTTGGCCATATATTGTAGTTGTATTGTTAGTTTGGTCAGTTGCAACTAGATCTATTCCAACCCGGCCGATGTTTCTACGCCTCTAGGTGTGGCTTCTAAGTGCATCACGATCTCGATTTCCTTTGCCTGAGTCGTCAACTTTTGTTGGGTGAGCAGGAATCAGATATGACGGAGAAACCTCCCATTGAACCATTCTTTGTGCTACAAATCATGTATCTGGAATGTTATCCTATCCAACAAGATTTTGAACCATTGGTCATAATCCAAGACGATCTCTCTTTCTTCCTGCTTGATTTCCTTGATTTCTTTAATGAATTGGGACTCCGACTTCATCTTTTGAAATTCTTGAACCAAATCCTGTCTGATCTCGGTCAGAGACCTCGCATGTCCTGCTGGTGCAATAGCCTTATACTTCATGTACCACGTCAGGGCTTCATCCACGAATGTAGTCTCCAGTTGTGTGATCTTAGTCACCTCATCTGTAACTCTCCTTATAGACCAGATTACTTTACAGGTGAACCAGTGTTGTTGGACATCATCCTTACCATTTTCATGGAACACATGCAATCTCAACATACTATCTTGGTTGGCCATCTTGGAACCAAAGTTAGTTCCACTCTTTTGACTTCTATTGTCTAAATCCTTCCACACCATGATCGCTTGGGGTAAATTATTTCTGACTTCACCTTCTCCTTTACTTGTATCGTCACTCCTTTCCTCTTCTTCTCTTTCTTCAACACTAACCTCTTCACAATCTGTTGTGTGTTCTTCATGATTAAAAATGCGCAAGGGGGTGAAACAAAGGGGGGTAATTCCATATTCTCTTTAAATTTCTTATGAGGGGACCCAAAGAGATATCTATTTGCAGCCACACAAGACTATCCAACATTATCGGTTCATCTCCCCCACCACTAGGGGAGCCTCCATCTTCCTTCACTTCTAACACATCCACATCCCGTGCCCTCTCCTCCTAATTTGATTGCACACCACCAACGTGTGAGCCTACCTCTAGGATGATCTGTGCAATAACACTACCCAATTCATCTCTCATTTTGATCTACACACTACCACCCCGCGTCGCTCACTTGGATGATCAATGTACCGCCACTACACCAAGAGCCAAAATCCCATCTGATTGGTGCCCCACCGTATTACGTGAAAAATTATCTTCTTTTCAGTGTGTAATCATGTGACCCTTCCTCTTCTGGGTCCACCAATGCTACATCCAAATGGTATGGGCTTCAACACCTAGGCCCTCACTACCACTACTATCACTACCAATATCTTCAACTCCAAGCCTCTTCGCAGGCCTGTCCTTGCCTGTGCTCCACTCTGGTACAACATCCTCTCCCACACCACTGTCTGGTCTGAGCTTCCTCTTCATTCTTGTCTCGACACCTCGTTGCACACTCTCGACTAACTCTTCTCTACTCTTCTGCTCAACTTTCTCCATCATCTCATATCTTCTTGCATATATTTAGACTCTTTTTCTCATCACCTCATCTCAACAACTTCTTGGATCCTCCTCAATAGATCCATTCTCTGGTTCTTCCTCCCCCACATTTTCTAGACCCCCCCCCAACGCCAGGGGGTTTACTCAACCATCCTATCAGGCTCCATGCACATCATTCTCTTTTCTATGAACAACATCTTGATCCAAAGGGGAATATCTTCTAACATCCGATTTCTTGGAACTTCTTCAAACTTTCTTTCAGTCTCGCTGAAATAATCACTATATTCTATAGAAAACTCAACAATGTATCCTTCCTTCACTCGGGAAAACTAGAAATCAATATCCCAAGTCCACTTGTTATCCAGTGCCTTTAAATTATCAATATTGGCTTGATCCCATACTATTGACTTCGATGGTAAAAAATTCAAATTAAATTACAATTGTCTTTTTAACCATTCATGAAACAAACATGAAAATTCTGCGAAAAAGAGGTCATGCAGATCAGAGTAAAGGTATCTACCTTTCCATTCTTTCACGTTCACCTGCAATCCTTTCATCTCTCATAGACCAAACTCATCCTCCTTCGCTTCTATCCAATCTCAAATCTCCTCCTTAGATGGATGCCACCGCATTTCTCTTTTCCTCCACCAATCTCAACAAGACTTCAGTCCCGAGATGATTTATATGTCCCACAACTAATTTCTGAATGTATCAGTCCCAGAGCTCTGAGTTATCCTATTGTAATCTTGTGTTGTATGGAGAAGTCTTCTGTGTCTTTTATCTGCCCGAATCTTAAAGATCAACGCAAGGTGCATACTGTTGTATTCCAACTATTTATATAGTAATGAGATGAAGTCTTATGGATATTCAACTCAGTTATTCAACACAATGTATATCTCTGATATGATTTAATACATCCAATAATAAATATATTGTAGTTTTTTTCTATCCTATGTGTGTTATGAATGAGTAGCACCTATGCATGTATAGTTTTAATTCTTATTCCTTATTAGAATATCATACATGATATACATGTATGCCATTTAAAATATTGTTTGGTATGTTTGATCATGCATCCCCGACACAAGACCTTATGGTATCTGCGATCCTCTCTGCATCTTGGGTGAGAGGATTGATATGCTGGTGCTTAGGGGTTTTTGTTTGACACGCTCTGGATGAACCCTGGGTCTCAAACCCACCAGTGTTAAGAAGGTCAATGCACATATGCAAGCATGTACTGAAATAATGACACTGCATATCCCCACACCTTCTTAACAAGAATCCAGGTCCCCGTCTAGAGGAGGATTGATATGCCAATGCTTAGGGGTTTTTGTTGGACACTGTAGATCAATCTCAACAAGACTTCAGGTCCCGACAATGGACACTCATTCATAACATACACAAGATAAAACAAAACTGTCATATGTTTATTACTATATGTATTCCATCATATTAGAGATATACATTGTGCTGAATAACTGAGCTGAACAACTATAATAATTCATCTCATTACTACATAAACAATGGGAAGACAATAGTCAACACCTTGCACTAAGCTTTAAGATTCAGACAAATAAAAGACACATGAGACTTCTCCATACAACACAAGATTACAATAGGCTAACTCAGAGCTCTGGGATTGATACATTCATAAATTAGCCAGCCTATTTTATGAGTTGAGAGCTCTCTTTATATCTTTTTCTACCACGAAACATTGTCCTTCACTGTTCCACTCCACTCGCTTGTCTGATCTAATGGCCTTGCATGCTTCTAGTACCTGCCAGGACTCCACATATGTTCTTTGCATCAGGGGTAATCTTAATTTCTTGACCAACTCATCTTCTAGTCACCCCACGTCTTCATATACTGTTGGCAACAATCATTCCCAGAGATATCCCCGTGATTCCTTTCTTGTTTCTAACAACCACCTTCTTGGTTTTCGACGCAATTGAAAAAAATTAGACCGACGTGCTCAACTGACAAAACTCGGACTGGCATGACCTTGATCGCCTTTAGACTTGGAGTGATGTTGAACAAAACCCAATCCAATGTGCACACTGTGGAATTCCTTCACGCATCTCCTTAGGCACTTGTAAAATTCGTAAAAATAGACCTAAAATCTTGGGTGCCAATAAGCCCCCACCACAATTACTTGGCTCGTCCTTGAGCCAACTACTTCATAATCAATAGGGAAAATTCGGAGGAAGAGAAGATCATCGTTGCATAGGACAATTGTGATTGTGTCTTGTTACTTGAGTTAGGACATTTTCTGGTGCTTGCGGAAAACTATGACTGAGAGGTGCATTTCCCTCAAGAGACAACATCATTCACTACTCGTGGTGATGTTTTGGGGAAACTAGGCCGAGCAGGAAGTCTCGACTGGTTGAGGTATGGGGGTCCAGGAAGTGGTGACAGGATGTGATCATAGGGTTAGAATGAATGGGAGGAGCAAGAGGAACTCGGTCTAGCCTACTTTTTCTTGGGGAGGAAGTGGTTTAGATGGTGGCAATGAGGGCGCTGGGAGAGTCCCTAAGAAAGGCCTCATTTGAACAAGGAAGGAGATGAAGCATGGTGTAGAAGCAAGCATCGATGGGTGTAGTGGGGATCGAGATGAATGTGAGAGTAAGAAAATGGGTGTTCAGAAAGTGAGGGTTTACAAATATGATACTGGCAAGGACCAGGGTTGGGCCGAGCAAGGTATGATATGAAGCAAGAGGAAGTAGAGGGAAAATGAGTCTTTAGGGATACTCGACTAAGTTGATGATAAAAAATCGATGAAGAGACGATTGAGGCACACCATGAGAGGGAAGCTATGGAATCACAATGATAAGATGGTAGTGAAAGGTGAGGGTTGGGGATTGGGGCTTTGGAAAATATAGGCATGGGAGGGAGAGAGGGATTTGGGGGGAGGGATGGCTGGAAGGGAAAGAATAAATAATTAGAAGGCTACAGTGGATAGGCCGATCAAAAATTTAGATCGGTTGTACTGTAGAGGATTATCAAAGAATGTGATGCTATATCTGACTAGTTACTTGGGGCATAATCCAACGTCCCATCTGGGACTGAGGGATCTTTCAAGAACGAAAGGGGTAATAAATTGGGTTAGTACCCACGTCATCTGTGCTGAACAAGGATGCCCCAATACTTGGGCAAGTACACCGCCACAATTTGCAATCTGGATGATATAGCTTCGACTGTCACTGAAAGGATCTCCTCTATGAAGTTGAAATGCTTGTACAGTCAAAATTAAACTTAAACTTATGCTAACTAGGAACTATGCGAAACACTGTACTATCTATGCTAATATTACTGCATTGCTGTGTAAAGGATGACTAAAATATTAAATGACAGTTGACCCTTGAGAGATGTAGTACACTTTCAACCTACTGCCATTAATGAGACCTTTGAGTGGATGTCCTTGTAGAATTTCCAGCTTGGCGACACCCACTTCAATGATGTATACTAGCCAAAACTAGCCTAACTAGCGCATACATAACTTACCAGGATGCTGGGAATATTCGCTGTCATATAAGAGAACTAAAGATCCTGGTTACAAGATTTTATGGCAAATGTTACGGTCATGCCAGGACTTTTTTCTGTCTTTTTCCACTACTTGGTTGAAGCTTGACATTATACGGTCTTCCTTGAGTTCCATGAGCTCATCCATCATGTGTTGGAGGGATTGATCATCGATCATATGAGTTGCGAGCATGACTCAGAGGCTCGAAACCACAAATTCTAATGGCATGACTGCTTCCTTCCCATAGACTAATATGAAAGGTGTGTGCTTAGTCAACCTTTTACACATGGTTTGGTAAGCCCATAAAACTATCGGGATACATTGATCCCAATCATTATGCTGCACATTACAAACTTTTGTTAAGGAACGTTCTAAAATTTTATTGAAAGCTTGAACCATACCATTAGCTTGAGGATGATACAGAGTGCTCTTCTGGTGATGGATCTTGAACTCATGAGTGAGATGTTGGATGGTCTCATTTAGAAAGCACGAGCCTTGGTCACTCATCAATACATGTGGACATCTAAATCTAGTGATAATATTGTAAAAAATGAAGCGTGTCGCAGTCTTGGCTATACAATCCTTGACTGACGCGACTTCAGCTCATCTTGTCAGATATGTTGTGGTAGTGATAATGTGGCGCACACCATTGCATCATGCGTGGATTTATAGGTCCAACAAAGTCGATGGCCCATTTGTTGAAGGTTTCAAGTGCAGTCACTAGGAAGAGGGGGAGCTCATCTCTTCGACGGGGCTTTCCACATGTTGACATATATCACAATGCCTAAAGTAGTGCTTAGAATCGACAAAGAGAGAGGGTCACTAGAGTCCGACTCATATAACGTTGTGCACAATGGTCTTGCCAGTGTTATGGACCCCAACAATTCCTTCTTGTGCCTCATATAGGATGGATTCCCTTTCATGTACCAAAGCACAACGACATAGGATTCCATCCACACCCAACTTATACAACTGCCCAACAATCAATTGATAAACAACACTATGGGTCACCAATTGGCGATGCTATGTAGGAGTATATTCCCTGGGAGCTTGTTTATAAATAAGGAGTTCGACTATTTCGGCCATTTTATATGGGATGGCTTCAACACGAAAGAGATATGCATTGGGAAGCTCATCATCGAGGCTGTGAGAATCCTCCCCCATATCAATGCGTGATAAATGATCGAACCCCACATTTTGTTTGCCCAGTTTTACCACAACATTGAAGTCAAATTCCTAAAACAAGAGAAACCACCGACAGATGCAGCCACCCAACATTGGTTTGTTTACTAAATACTTGAGATATAAATGATCAGTGAAGAATTTGGAGATGAACCCCAACAAGTAGTGGCAAAATTTTTGCAGGGCATATACCATAGCCAGGCCTTTGCGCTCGGTGGTAGTATAATTATTCTTAGCATTAGATAACTTTCAGATAGCAAAGAAGACTAGAAGATCGATACTTCCTTCCCTTGGTTAGGGCACGACGAATCCTATCATGATGAACAAAGCATCGACATGAACATGGAAGATCTTGGACCAATATGGAAAAATAAAAATGGGTGCAATAACTAGTTTTTCCATCAGGGTATCGAAAGGTTGCTGAAATTATGATGTCCATTCATATTTAATATCTTTATGCAACAAACTTTCCCATGGGGCCGTGATCTAAGCATAATTCTGGATGAACCATATGTAGTATCCAATATGTCCCAATGTTGTGCTCATCGCACGAACTGAAGTTGGGGCCACCATATCTAGGATGGTGGAAATCTTGGCCAAGTTGACTAGCAAGTTGTCTTTACACACAACATGGCCGAGCAATATACCAAAGGGAGTAAAAAATATGCACTTCTTCAAATTCAAAGAGATCTACATTTGGAGGAATCGATACAACATTGGTTGGAGAGCTTGTATATGGCCTTTTACTAGACTGAACACAGTCCAATCATCCAAGTATACCTATGAAAACTTATGGGTAAACTCCTTGAACGCTGCTACCACTATCCAAGAAAATATTGCGAGGGAATTATTTAACCCGAAGGGAATGACTGTATACGCAATGGACCCCCATTCAATCACAAAGGTAGTTTTTTCATGATCTTCATCTGTGATCTGAACTTGATGATATCCGGAGAAACCATCCATGAAGGAATAGGCTTCCCTACCGCCAACATCCTCCAACACCTCGTCTATGAATGAAATTGGGAAATGATCATGGACACATGCTATGTTGAGGCTCTGCATATCCAAATTTCCCCAGTCTTTTTTGGTTGAACGACCATAGGACTGATCCTGTCAGATTCTTCGACAGGGACAATGATCTCGACATCCAAAATGCAATCTAGCTCCTTTCACACTTTTTCTTTGTATATAGGATTTATACGGTAGGGTCTTCTCTTGACCAGATTGACATTGGGTTTAAGTTGATCTTCGTAGCTCCTAAGGATCCCACAATGCCATTCATCTCAGAAAAAATTTGAGGAAATAAGTCTTGATACTCTTTCAAGAGGTCAACAACCTAGGTGACGGTCTCCTTGTTTCAGTAATCCCCAATAATGGACATATTTGGTGCTTCTTCTGCCCAAATATTATGTTTCTTAGTCTTGATAGGGCTAGTACAAATTGGCACAGTCATATCAACCACCCTTCCCTCTAGTGCACATTCTCCTTCAGATTCTCGGATCTGGACGTCGTGGGGGTTGTCATTGTCATTGTCTTACATTTCAATCTTCCAACAATGTATTGCTTCTTTTAGCTTGGTGACTGATTGGTGATATGACAAGACCACCGGTGGACCAACAACCTTTGGCTATCGGTGAAAAATTAAGTCCTTAACTTGAACAAGAGATTCACTGACCATTGGATTATCCTAAGTGAACCAAAATGTCGAAAGGAACTAGGAATTCATACGGGTCCACTCACTTGTTTTCCTCCATAGTTCCTCTTGGATATACCAACTTCGGGGGACCATATCCATGGTATGAACAAACTGATGGACCCATTGGGATTGAGGGATGTTATTAGTAGTATAGTGTCGTTCCCAAAAGGAGATGTGTTCTTGGGGACACTCGACTAACTCTTCTCTGCTATTCCACTTAGATTTATCCCTTAAGTCAACTCTTCTTGCGTATATTTCAGATATTTTTCTCCTCTGCTCTTCTGGGTCCATTCCATTCCTCATCTCATCTCAACAAATTATTGGATCCTCCTCACATGATCCATGCTCTGGTGATTTCCCCCCCACCTTTTCCAGAACCCTCCTAGCGCTAAAGGGTTTACTCAACCATCCTATCAAGCTCCATGCACATCATTATTTTTTCTACGAACAACATCTTGATCCAAAGGGGAATCTCTTATAACATCTACTTTCTTGGACCTTATTCAAAATTTATTTTAGCATGGCTGAAAGATTCACTATATTCTATGGAAAACTCAATAATGTAGCCTTCCTTCACCCGAGTAAACAAAAAATCAATAGCCCGAGTCAACTTGTTATCTAGTGCCTTTAGACTATCAAGCTTGACTTGATCCCATACTATTGACTGCGATGGTAGCATAGTCAAAGTAACTTTCGTTTGTCTTTTTAACCATTAGTGCATCAAATATGGAAATTCTGTGAAAACGAGTTCATGCAAATCAGAGTAAAGGTATCTAACTTTCCATTCTTTTACATTCACCTGCAATCCTTTAGTCTCTCGTAGAGAAAAAATGTCCTTGTTTTCTTCTATCCAGTATCAAATATGCTCCTTAGACAGATTCCACCACATTTCTCTTTTCCTCCATCAATCTCAACAAGACTTTAGGTTCCAACAATGGACACCCATTCATTACACAACCACTGTTAAGAAGGTGTGGGGCTATGAGATCGAAATGGAAAACATTGACAATGACGACCACGCCAGATTATACTGGCCCTATCAATACTAAGAAACATAATATTGGGACAGAAGAAGCACCAAAGATGGTCATTATTGGGGATTACTAGGACAAGAAGACCATCACCTAGGTTGTTGACCTTATGAAAGAGTATGAAGAATTATTTCCTTGATTTATTTCTAAGATGAAAGGCATCATGAGATCCTTAGGAGCTATGAAGATCAAACTTAAACCCGACGCCAAGCCAATCAAGAGAATACCCTACTGTATAAATCCTATATACAAAGAAAAAGTGCAAAAGGAGCTAGATCACATGCTGGATGCTGGGATCATTGTCCATGTTGAAGAATCTCACTGGATCAGTCCCATGGTCATTCAACCGAAAAGGACCAAGAAAATTTGGATATGTGACGATTTGCAGAGCCTTAATGAATCTTGTGTCCATGATCCTTTCCCAACTTCGTTCATAAATGAGGTGTTGGAGAATTTTTGCGGCAGGGAAGCCTACTCCTTCACTTATGGTTTCTCCAGATATCATCAAGTTCAGATCACAGAGAAAGATCAGGCCAAAACTACCTTTGCGACTGAATTGGGGCCCTCTACATATACAGTCATTCCCTTCAGGTTAAATAATTCCCCTGCAATATTTTCTCAGATAGTGGTAGCAATGTTCAAGGGTTTTCTGTATAAGTTCCTTGAGGTATACTTGGATGATTGGACTGTGTTCAATATAGCAAAGGCCATATACAATCTCTCTGACTATTTCTGGATCGATGCCACCAACTGCAGATACCTTTGAATTTGAATAATTGCATCTTTTATACTGGCTTTTTTATATTGCTCGACCATGTCATGTGTAAATATGACACACTAGTCGACCTTGCCAAGATTGCTGCCATCCTAGATATGGTGGCCCCTACTTTAGTTCATGGGATGCGCGCAACATTGGGAAATACTAGATACTACAGACAATTCATTCAGAATTATGCTCAAGTTGCAGCCCCATTAGAAAGGTTGTTGCGTAAAGATATTACATATGAATGGAAATCAAAATGCCAACAATATTTCGATACCCTGAAGGAAAAACTAGTTACTACACCCATTTTAATTTTTCCAGATTGGTCGAAGATATTCCATTTTCATGTCGATGCTTTTTCCATCGTGTTGGGAGCTATTCTATCCTAGCCAAAGGAGGGCATTATCTATTATCCAGACTTCTTTTATAGTTGAGAGATATCAGATTCTGAGCGGAATTATACTACAATCGAGCACGAAATCTTGGCTATGGTATATGCCTTGCAAAAATTACGCCACTACTTGCTGGGGCCAGTCTTCAAATTCTTCACTGGTCATTTTCCCCTCAGATATTTAGTTAACAAACCAGTGTTGGGTGGCAACATATGCTGGTGGTTTCTCTTGTTTCAAGAACTTGAATTCGAGGTTGATGTAAAACAATACAACACAATGTCGAACCAGATCATATATCATGCATTGAGACGGGGGAGATTGCTCATAGCCTCCATGATGAGCTTCCTGATGTACAACTCTTTCGCGTTGAACTTGTCCCAGACCAATTGGCTGAAATAACCGAATTCCTTATTTCCAGACAAGCTCCCAGGGAATATACTCATGCACATCGTCACCAACTAGTAACCTGTAGTGATGATTATCAATTGTTTGTTGGGAATTTGTATAAGTTGGGTGCATATGGAATCCTACATCGGTGTTATTTGGTACATGAATGAGATTCCATCCTATATAAGGCACACAAAGGAATTGTTGGGGGCCATAACACTGACAAGGCCACTGTGTGTAAGGTTCTACGTGCTAGACTCTAGTGGCCCTCTCTCTTTGTCGATTCTAAGGACTAATTCAAGCACTGCGATGTATATCAATGGGTGGGAAATCCTTGTCAAAGAGATGAGCTCCCCCTCTTCCTAGTGACTGCACTTGAACCCTTCAACAAATGGGCCATTGAATTTGTTGGACCTATCAATCCACTTGCACGGTGCAATGACACGTGCTACATTATCACTGCCATGGAATATCTGGCAAGATGGGTTGAAGCCACAACAGTCAAGGATTGTACAATTGAGACTGCGATGCACTTCATTTTTGATGATATTATCACCACATTTGGATGTTCATGGGTGTTGATGAGTTACCAAGGCTCACACTTTCTGAATGATATGATCCAACAACTCACTTAGGAGTTCATGATCCATCACCGAATGATCCATTGATCAAAACCTTTGCAAGCATGTCGAAAAATAATTTTCATACCTTTCCCATTGGAAGGTTCAAGTAACTTGGTACATGGATCCTCCCAAAATCCACAGTCCGAAACACTATCAAAAACACCTTTTCAAAAAACCCCCATCGGTGGAAACTTGCCTTCCTTATTGATCTTTCCGAAGTCTGAAATCTAATAGCCTATCAAACTCACTTTGTCGGACTTACCCATCAGGAACTTCCTCCCCGAATGATACCTTCCGACAACATTCCTTCGAAGACGATCGAAGAAAACCCTTTTTGAAAACCATTGAAAACAATCCTTTCTGAAACTTGGACTGCTACGTGGCACTCTCTGATTCATGTACCCTTGCTAACCTGGAAAGATGAAATGGAATTCTCTTCCACCCATGCCCCTTCCATCATTACATTCTCGTATGATAGATTGGACGATCAATGATCATGTCGACCAATGACCCCAATCATCTCGAGTTTCTAAATATGCACACAGGTTACCTCGGTCGAACAATCTCTTTTGGAAACACAACTCCACCACTAGGCTTCCCGAGTGTACCTTTATGAAGCTACCTTTCCAAAGGATATAACTGTTGACATCTCTCTCCTCCGATGGTCTAGATATTCTTGAAAATCTTCGTCTGATCGACCTTTAACTCAATTGGACTAACTTCTTTGGAATGAAAAACTACCCTCAGACTTCCCTAATTTTTTTTTCCTGAAATTACTGCCCACAGAATCCAATAGTTGATAGCGATGCTGATCAAGATCAACAAATATCATTCTTTCGGGCCTGTGTGATTGAGTTTCTTCCTTTGGAATAAACCTCATGCTCCATTTCAATATTTTTCTGAAGCCTGAATTCCGAAATCCTGTCAGGAACACCCTTTTTTTTTACTCTGAAACTAAATCTCAATCATTGATTCTTATGGCCAAAATAATCTAGATCACTGCTTCACTTAAACTTCATAGTCGCCATGAAAACACAAAGATTCGAATTCCCAAGCCAAATTTCACTCTACAACTTGCATACCGATGACATTAATCCCTTCTTTAACTATTCTGAAGCAAATTAACTCAAATCTATCCATAAATTTGAGGATCCCACTCTGGTTCACCATTTTCCCCAAATTCGTCACAATACGAAATCTGCAACCACGTATTTTCCCAATTCACACCGTCTCTTGGCCCATACAAGCTCAATGTTGAATCTTGAGCTCTGATGCCAATTTGTAATGTTCCCCAACTTAACCGAGGAACATTACTTGAGAAAATACACATAAAAGTTGAATTTTTTTCTGCTAATGAAATTCCTATAGCTTACCAGCTACAAATTATACATAGATTTAACTATTGTTTTATACCATTTAACTATATGAAACTACAACATGATTAAATGCATGAATGCAGTAAATAAACTCATCTACAACAACATATGAATCATTCCCATTCACAGAGTAAAACACATAGCGATTAAACTCATAAATTGACTTAGAAAACATATAAACACTTATATTTTTAAAACAATTGTGCAACCAACTACTTGGGATGAATGTTCCACCCAAACATAGACTTTTTATTCTATATCTCAACAACAAGTCACCCCTGAGATGGGGCTAGGAATCCACAAGAAAAGGGTGTCTCTCACTGCCCACTCATAGCTCATATATCCCATAACCCATTGGTCTCCTCCTACAACTATCCCAAGTTTCTCCAGCTCTTTTCCAATCAACCTGCCCAACCCAAAGAATATGCACCTTCACTGCTCTTAGTCCATTAGTATGCACCATTTGTTTATCCTAGTGTCTCTGGCATAGGTGACTCAAAATCTCACTATTGGGAATTCACTGCTAGGAAAAACTACAAGGAAGACAACACCAATCACTTGTTGTTACAGTGAAACTCACATAGGAGTTCACTCTTCAGGCCTGACAACTTGGCTCTTTAGTCTCCAGCTCCAAAATGCTCCAAAATTCTCTAGAATTCACCCTCCATTATTGTTCTAGCTCCAATGTTCCTTTTTCCTTGTTCTTTGCTCGTTGTTCATGCAAAAACATGTTTGTGAAAAACTTCCCACTTTGGCCATACACATTTCCTTTTCCCCCAAGCTATTTGATCTCTCACTCTGTCCAATATTGATTGTACTTCAACCTCATGCTTCCAATAACTATGGGATGTGACTTTTTACACCCACCCTATTACATGAGTTTAATGATTGTGCTCTCATACACTCAACCATAAAATATAAGGTTGTCCCTAGTGACGATAAAATTCCGAGAAAATGGGTTTGAAATAATACCCATAAATAATTCCCCCCTTGGACCCCTCTCAGACACTCCCTTCTCTTGTGGAAAACTCAATCCCCAATCTCTTTCCATGTCCCCCCAACAACTGACATCACATTTTATTTATTAAAAATTCATAAATACAATTCACATATTATATCCCTTGGCCATAGCCACATTTCATATCTACATTATGCGTTAACTAAACCAAGGA
>SNQJ01S0018284.1:24229-68297 GCA_010110895.2 Picea sitchensis | reverse complement strand
GAAGTTACAATATTTCAACACTGCCCCTTAACAAGAAGGGTATTCTACTGACAACATCAATAGCAACTGATTGGACTCAATACAACATCAAGAGGAGGAGACATCGTCATCAACATCGAGAACACTGTCTGTCATATCTATAAATCATCAGAAGTTTTTCTCATAATCAACATCAATAGAAATTGAGCATCATCATTATTTGCAACGAGGAGTTGGAGTAACATCATCATCATCATCAATAGCATGAATATGGAACATCAACATCAATGGCAACAAAATGAGATAAGAGCATCAACAACATCTGCAAAAACACCACCAATAACCGTGGGCACTCCGACAAACCGTCCATCCGGACCTTACGGGATATGTCCAGGGATCATAAATCCCCTAGGATATAAATCCTAATGAGTTTCCACACTACTGACCACAAAAAGTATATACATACATATGCACTCTGACAGACCGTCCATCCAGAACTTATGAGATATGTCCAGAGATTATCAATTCCCTAGGATATAAATCCTAATGAGCTTCCCTACTGATGGTCAGGATACCATAGTATCATCAACATCACTCCCCCTTTTGAGGGAAGCCCTTTCGAACTACAACAATCTTGTCTTGGAAGTATTCAAACTTCACATGAGACATATGCTTATTCAACACATCTGCTACCTTCTTATTTGTGCCAACATACTAGAGCTTCACATCTCCCTTTTGTACCAAGTCACGAATGTAGTGGTACCAGATCTTAATGTGCTTCGTCTTATCATGGAACACTGGGTTCTCTGTCATCTTTATGAAACTATGGTTATCACAAAAAATCACGGTAGCATCCATCTCTAGATCAAATAGACCTGTCAACAAATTTCGAAGTCATATGGCTTCACAACTGGAGGAGCATGCTGCAATGTAATCCACTTTTTTCGTACTCAGAGCAATATTGGATTTCTTCCTGCTTTGCCATGAAGTCATGGCTGATCCCAAACTGAAATAACATCACGAAGTGCTTTTTTTGTCTGAAGCACTTCCAACCCAATCTGAATGAGTATATCCATACAATCTGAAGTCACAATCTCTAGTATAACAAAGGCCATAGTCCAATGTATCCTTAAGGTATCTCATCACATGCTTTGCAGCTACAAGGTGAACATGTCTAGGCTCCACCAAATACTGACTCAAGGTGTTCACAACAAAGCATATATCTGGTCTGGTATTCGTCAGATACATCAAAAAACCAATCATCTGTTTGTATAGAGTAACATCAACTATTATGACGAAGTATTAGCTAATAACTTCAGATTCATCTCCATAAGAGTGGACATGGATTTACAGTCCATCATGTCGAATCTCTTCAGCATTTCCACAACATACTTTCCTTGATTAAGGAAAATATCTTCTTGGTTCTGCCATACTTCAAGACCTAAGAAATAGTGCATCGGGCATATATCCTTCCTTTCAAATTCAATGACAAGCTTCTTCTTACAATCTATGATGAGTTTTTCTTCACCTATCAAGAATAATTTATCCACATATAACAACAATATAACTAGTCCATCATCCACAATCTTGAAGTAAAGGTTGGGATCAACTTTACTCTTGGTAAAGCCCAAGCTCATAAGAAAACTATCAATCCTGCCATACCAAGCTCTTGGAGCTTGCTTCAAACCATACAGAGCCTTCTTCAACTTGCATACATGAGTCTTTTTGTCATGTACTTCGAAACCCGATGGTTGTTCTATATACACTTCTTCTTCAATAACACCGTTTAAGAAAGTTGTTTTCAGATCCATTTGGTGTAATTTCCACTTCATCTTGGCTACAAGTGACATGATGGTTATGATAGAATTGTATCTTTCTACGGGAGAAAAGGTATCTTCATAATCAATGCCTTCTTTATGGGAAAATCCACGAGCCACAAATCTTTCTTTGTATTTCTCAATACTTCCGTCTGTTGCATGTTTTATTTTGAATATCCATTTAGAAGATACCACATATTTGTTTTCTGGTTTGGGAACCACTTCCCACACATAATTATTCATAATAGATTGGTATTCTTCGGTCATGGAATCCATCCATTCCTTATTTTGAGCGTCTTCTTCAAAGCAAGTAGGTTCCTTATTAACGAGATCACACATCAAAGCAACATAGATGGAGTATGGCTTAGGCTTCTTTCTTTGTCTCATGGTTCCTTTGGGAGCACCATACTTCTATGCATCTTGGATGATGTCACGTGCCCAAGATGGTTTCCTCTTGCCAGAGATGATCTCATGAGGTGGTTCTTGAGGTTCCACCATATCATGATCCTCCGGTATAACATCATCAGGAGTAACTGCATATTCCTTGTTAGGTTTTGCAACTCTGGTAGATACAGGTTCTTCTTCATAGAATTCTTCCAATTGACATTTCCTCGATTTTTTGAAAGATGCATCTTCATCAAAGGTAACATCTTGACTGATCTCAATTTGATGATAACCTGGGATGTAGATTATGAAGGCCTTAGATACCTCACAATATCCAACAAATACTCCTTTCTTTCTGGAAGGATCTAGCTTGGTTCTCTTCTCTTTCAGAATATGTAAATATATTGGACAACCAAATATTTTGAGATGGCTGACTTATGGATTCTTTTTGGTGAACATCTCTTTGGGAGTCTTGAATCCAAGTGCACTATGGGATATCATATTTTGGACATATAATGCTATTCTGGTTGCTTTAGCCCATAAGTGCATTGGAAGATCTTGATCATGGATCATGGCTTTCACAACTTCCATGATTGTTCGATTCTTTCTTTATGCTACACCATTCTGTTGTGGGTTGTAAGGAGTGGTGAGATCCCTCTTAATTCTGGCATCTCTACAAAATTCTTTGAATTCATTTGAAGTGTAATCTCCTCCATTATTTGACCTGAGTATCTTAATCTTCTTCTCGGAGAGGTTTTCTACTAAAACTTTGAACTCTTTGAAATTTTCAAACACTTCATATTTTAACTTTAAAAAATAAACCCAAGTATTACGAGAGTAATCATCAATAAATGTGACATAGTATACATACCCACTTAATGAATTTGATGGCATTGGACCACATACATCTGAATGAACAATATCCAATATTCCATCCGCTTTGCTGTCACTTTTCAGAAAAGGATTCTTCATAATCTTTCCTTGTGCACATCCTTTACATACACCATCATGATCAAACTTTAATTCTGGTAAACTTGTCACTACCTTGCTCACATATGGTAGGGATTTGTAGTTAATGTGAGGAATCCTTCTATGCCAAAGTTCACATGGACTTACAATGTATTAAAGCTGCATCTCAGTGGCCTTTTAATTTGTACAAGCCACCTTCTTCTATTCAAATGACAACTGCATATTCTATAGTTTTTCCTTTAGTCCACATAAGCACTTTACCATCTACAAATGCAACCAGGAAACCTTTCTTTTCTAAAGCAGAAATATAAAGTAAATTTATCCTCAAACCTGGTACATAAAGTACATCCTTCATCCTTATTGGAGTTCCCGAATCAAGCTTGTAGGTGGCTTCTCCTATTCCTTTGATTGGGTACTGATAGTCATCTCCAAGTGAGACTTTTTGGGGGAGTTCTTCTCTTCAATGTTGGAAAGAGTATTCTTGCAACCTGTCATGTGCTTGGAAGCACCACTATCTATGAGCTAAGTACCATTTCCAGGTGTCACAGTCCTGAAGGGAGATGAAAACAAAACATATTCTTCTATCTCTTCTCTAGCTGACTTCCTGGGTGGCTCATCATCTTTGACTGCATGGGCATGATGTATTTTGTTATTTTTCCTCTTGTATTCTTTTATCTTGAGAAGACAATTTTTAGCAATGTGTCCCATCCTTTCACAATGATAGAACTTGTAGGAGGAGAAATCCCTTTGCCTCCTTTGTCTTTCTGGTACTTTTGAAATTTCATAGGGGAGCGATGTTCCTTATGAGAGTGAGTCTCCTTATGGAAGTGAGTCTCTCTCTTTCCCCTTCCTTTCTTGGTATGAGAAACTAGACCTTGATATTCATATTCTCTTAGAATGGCTTCTCTGTTTGCAACTCTTGCTTCTTCCTGAACACACTCTTCCCATAAACCGTCAAATTGGAGTTTGTATTTTCTGGCACACACTGTTTGGATAAAATCATCCCAAGGTATTGTGATATCTTTGAGAGCAGTCATCACAATCTCATCTTCATCTACATTGTCTCCAATTTCTTCTAGCTATTCCTTGAACTGAGAAACCCTAGAAAAATATTCTTGAATTGTTTCTTCCTTTTGAATTTTAGCATTCTTGAGTTGGGTTCTCAAGTTCATATTCCTATTAATATTTCTTCCTTCATACATCCTGGATAGGGAATCAAACATTACTTCGGGGTATCCTTGGAAGACACTTGAGGGATCATGTGGTCTTTGATGGAATCTACAATTATTCTTTTTTCCCTAATCATGTCCTTATTGTACTTCTCTTTGGCCTCATTTCCTTTTGGCTCTGGAACATTATTCTTTATAAGTTGCACAAGATCATTCTCTTCAAGAATGAGACCAATTATGTATTTCCAGGCACCAAAATTTTCCACACCTTCTAAATTTTCATCAAGCTTAGTGCCTGAAAGCATTTTGACCCTGAGGCTAGAAGAATGACCAAAAAGTGAAAGTGGCCAAAAATGAAACAGACCTTACCAGAAGATCTTGATGCAGGAGCATCGCCAACATCAAGCGAGCGTGGGGCAAGCACCAATGCATTTTGGCAAATGATAAAATTGTTTGAAATATTTTTGAAGTTGGATGCGCCAAACATAAATGAAATAGTTAAGGAAGGGCATACTTCCATATTGTAAACATACCTTGAGATCCTGCTCTCATCTGTAGTAGGTGAAGGCATTTATGTTAATGATTGTAAGTAGGTAGACTTGAATCCTTAGATTAGACAGTTTTAGGAGCCGGATGGAAAATGGATATAGACACCCTCACTTGTATCATTGTAACATTAGCAAGATTAGCAGCATTATGAGCATAGAGCATAGAGCAGAGAGCAGAGAGCAGAGAGCTGTAGTTGAAAACACCCATGTACAAAGATTTGAATTAATAGAAAGAGCTTCGATTCAAATTCATGGTGTCATAATTGTTCTCTGTGTATGCATTATGAATGTTATGCTCATGGATGTTTATTCCTTGTTATGCATTTTCTTTTATGTGTGAGTGTATGATTTCATGTTAATTTCTAAAATATGAAGAGAGGGAGAATAGAGAATGAGTTTCAATTGTTTCTCTATTTGAGCAAGAGTTTTCCTGCAAGGAGTGCAGTGAAGTTGTTCGCAAGGGGTGCGTCGACAGAAGTCAAAGTTCATCTCTGAAAGCTTAGGAGGGATAACACTGTTCTCATTCTTGCAGAAGTGCAAGTTGATCACATGAGCT
This sequence comes from Picea sitchensis, assembly GCA_010110895.2. Taxonomy (NCBI): domain Eukaryota; kingdom Viridiplantae; phylum Streptophyta; class Pinopsida; order Pinales; family Pinaceae; genus Picea; species Picea sitchensis. The sequence continues at coordinate 62,875 of SNQJ01S0018284.1, read as the reverse complement.
GTGCAAGGTGTGCACAGGTGAGTAAAGTCTTAGAGTTAGTGAACCTGAGAAATTGTTGAAGGACTACTGCTGCAGGGGGTGCACAGAGTCGAAGGACTTCAAATTATTTGAAGTAATCAAAGGAGTCATCACAAGGAGTGCATGAGAGAGTCTTCTTTAAGACTCGAAGTTGGAGAAAGCTCAGGAAGTTTAGTGCCTTGAAGTATTGGAAGGAGGCACAATGAAAGTGTTTGCAGGAGGAAAAGTTTCATAAGGGAACAATGTGTTCATTTCGTAGAAATTGTCATAGAGGAATTTGACGGTCAGAATCCTCCATGGAGGATTTGCAAAGTCTCAAAAGCTGTCAGATCTCGTAGAGGAGCAAGAAGGTTACGAAAGCCTTCATCGCGTGTAAATCTCGGGAGAAATCGGTTGTTGGATCACTCATGGAATCGGGTCTCGGGGATTCGCGAGTTGAAATGTCAAGGTCTTTGCATCAAAACTCGCGAGGTCATGAGGTGCGAAGTCCCGAGATAGCAAAAGAATCTGAGCCATTCATTGGAAGAAGGACACGTGTCATGAGGTCACCCGTATCGGGGACTCAGACATCGAAGGTCAGAAGGGGAGGTCATTCAAATTCGCAAGTGGTGAAGCTGTGAAGTAAATCAGGACCGTCCATCTGAAAGTGGATAGGTGGAATACTCACCGAGAGGTCAGATTCTCATTGACCATTTCAGGGTTTCATGAGTTGAGGAGCTGAAGGCTTAGCACTTGGACTTGCAAAGTCACAAGGTCCGAAACTCCAAAAAAGGTGGGAAGTTCTGTGTGGGACCTGCAAAGAAGACGTGTCGAAACTTCATCGTTTCGGCATATCGGAGGATAAGAGGTCGAGACTTTCATCCCGAAAGTATCGAAGTTGCGAGAAACGAAGTCACGAAGTAATCTAAGCCGTCCATCGGAGGAGGAAAGGTGGCAGAGATCAGAGGATCTCGTGAACTCGAAGGTTCGCCAGGTGAGAGCCCAAAAATTTGGTTGCTCGAAGTTGCGAGAACGAGAGGAGAAAAGTCAAACCTTGCCTCTCAGGGGTTCGGGAAGGAAAGGTGCCAAGGTTGAACCTTCGAATTCATGAAGGCACGAGAGGCACTAGTGCTTAGCATAGCCAGCGGTCGCGCAAGGAGGGTGCTGACAAAGTAAGAGCTATAACCATTTCGCGATTTCGGATATCGTGGAATTGGATGAGGAAGAGTCGGGGTTTCAACTAGCGAACTCACGAAATCAAGAATCGTGAAAAAGAACCTGTGGATCAATTTGAAAGGGGATTCCAGCAGAGAATCTGAAAGAGACGATCCAGCTCGAAGGGCATATAGAATGATCCTGTGAGCGGATCTCGGTCCCAAAGGCCGATAGGTTTGCGTCAATTGGTATTAGAGCACAGAAAGGTTTCTTTGCTTTCTGTAGCAGGGAAAAGGAAGATCCACCATGCCACCGAGAAGAAGAGACAAAAAAACACCCTATCCACCAGAGGATAGGGAAGTGCCAGAAGGAAGGGGTAGGCAGGTGCCAAATCCAACCATGGAAAGAGATATACATGATCTATGCACCAGAGTCGTAGACATGGAAATAAAACAACGACGCACGACTGGTGCTGGGGATGTTAGTGATTTCGAAAGTGAAAATGAAGCTGGACATGATGAAGAAGAGGTCACAACAAAAGATGTAGCAAATGAATTCCTAATTAGGGATGTTGCAAGAATGGGTGCTAGAGTAAAAATGTATATTCCAGTATATGAAGGAAACCTGGATGTGGAAGAGCTTCTAGACTGGGTTAGAGCTCTAGACACATATTTTGACTATGAAGATGTCGAGGAGGACAAAAAGGTCAAACATGCTCTCACAAGATTGAAAGGACATGCAACATTGTGGTGGGATGAGCTACAAGCTGGCAGACGCTGCAAAGGTAAGCAGAAAATCAAGAGTTGGGATAGGATGGTCGCAAAGATGAAGGTGAAATTCATTCCCAAGGATTACCAGATTACTCTGTTTCAAAGAATGCAAAATTTGAGACAGAAGTTGATGACAATGAAGGAGTACACTGAAGAGTTCTACAGGCTGAACATCAGGACAGGTCATCGTGAAAGTGATGATGAAAAAGTTGTCAGATACATGAATGGTCTGAGATACGACATTTAGGATGAGATGAGCATGATGACCATACAAATGGTGGAAGATTCTTATCAAATGGCTCTAAAGGTGGAAGAGAAGTTGAGCCGAAAAAAAGGTCAAAGAGGTCGAGGCAGAAGTCAAGCTAGAATAAAATCAGTTGTCCAATATAGAAGTCAGAAGCCCAAGGAAGACTGGAAGAAACCTCAGAGTCAAACTGAGAGAGGTGGAAGTTCACAGAGAGGGCAACAGACTGAATAGAGAGGTCAGTATGTTGATGGAAACATTTTTCCTCATACCAGAGGTAGAGGAAGAGGAAGAGGTGGAGTGGTTAAATGCTTCACATGTGGAAAGAATGGACACAAATCTTATGAATGTCCAGATAAAAATAAAGAAGGTGGTGAAACTCACATCGTCGAAGCACAGAGGCGAAATTTTGAGGCAGAGGATGCTGAAGGTGGAAGATTGCTGATGATGCGAAAGGTTCTCTTAACTCCAGAGAAAGAGGTGGAGAATCCAATGCAAAGGAATAGTCTTTTTTGGACTGCTTGCAAAACCAAGGATAGGGTATGCAAGGTCATTATGGATAGTGGTAGCATAGATAATCTCATTTCTACAGAGATGGTAGAAAAGTTGGAGCTGGAGACTATTGAACATCCAATTCCATACAGAGTTTCATGGTTACAAAAAGGACATCAGGTAAATGTCACTAAACAATGCTTAGTTGAATTTAAGATAGGAGGGTATAAAGATGAAATACTCTGTGATGTTATTCCCATGGATGTTTGTCATCTATTGCTGGGTAGACCGTGGCAATATGACAGAAATGTGATTCATGATGGGAGAAAGAACACATACACCCTAGAGAAGAATGGGAGAACTCACATGTTGCTTCCAATCAAGGACAAGGAGGTGAAACCTGACGTAAGAAACACTATACTTCTCATGAGTGGGAAGGAACTTCTTACAGAGGTTAAGAAGAAGGAGGAACCACAATTTATTGTGGTCAGAAAACCTAAAATTATTTTAACCAGTACAAGGGTAGACGATTTACCGGAAGAGGTTCAGAAACTGTTGGAAGAGTTTGTTGACATAGTAGTGGATGAACTACCTCGTTTGTTGCCGCCAATCAGAAGTGTGAGTCATCATATTGATCTCATACCTGGAGCTAGTTTACCAAACAAAGCAGCGTATAGATTGACGCTGCAGGAGAATGAAGAAGTCAAAAGACAGGTCCAGGATTTAATGGACAAGGGGTTGGTGAGAGAAATCTTGAGTCCATGTGTTGTTTCGATAGTGCTCAATCCAAAGAAATATGGAGGATGGAGGATGTGTACTGACTCGAGAGAAATTAACAAGATAACCATCAAGTATAGATTTCCATTTCCAAGGATGGATGATCTGATGGATTTCTTGAGTGGAGCCAAATTTTTTTTGAAGATTGATTTGAAAAGTGGAAATCACCAGATTCGTATGAGAGAAGGTGATGAATGGAAGACAACCTTCAAGACTAATGAAGGGTTGTATGAATGGCTTGTTATGCCATTTGGCTTAACAAATGCGCCAAGTACTTTCATGAGGTTGATGAATGAAGTCCTGAAGGAGTTCATTGGAAAATTTGTCATTATGTATCTTGATGACATAGTGATTTTCAGTAAAACAGAGGCAGAGCATCTGGAACATTTGGCTACAGTGATGAAAAGGCTATAGTAAGAGAAGTTGTTGATAAACATGAAGAAATCTTCATTCATGAAGACATAGCTCATTTATTAGGGTTTTGTTATTTCTGCAGATAAGTTGAGGATGGATCCAGATAAGGTGGAGGTGATTAAGAATTGGTCGTCACCAAAGAATATCTTTGAGGTGAGAAGTTTTCATGGATTGGCTAGTTTCTACCAAAAGTTCATCAGGAATTTTAGTGGAATTAGTGCACCGATGATGGAAACAATGAAGAAGAGACATAAGTCTTTTCACTGGATGGAAGAGGCTGAGAAAAGCTTCAATTTGCTGAAAAGGAAAATCACAGAACAACCAATTTTGGTGTTGCCTGATTTCCAAAAGACATTTCAGGTAAAATGTGATGCAAGTGGATTTGCAATAGGGGCAGTCTTGAGCCAAGAAGACATGCCGATAACATATTTCAGCGAAAGTGAAATACTCTACGTATGACAAGGAGTTCTATGCTATTATCCAAGCATTGAAGAAATGGAGGCATTACTTAATCCCTAATGGAGGCATTACTTAACTCCTAAGGAGTTTGTCTTATACAAGACAATCATGCTTTGTAATTCGTGACTAACGTGAAAAGTTGAATCAAATACATGTTAAATGGGTTGAATACATGCAGAACTTTACTTTTGTGATTAAACATATTTCTGGAACTGCTAACAAAGTTGCTGATGCTTTGAGCAGAAAATGTTTGCTGTTGCAAGAGTTTAGAGTCAAAACACTGGGTTTTGATGATCTTAGGGACATGTACAAAGATGATCCAGATTTTAAGGTGTATGCAGCAGCTGAGAATCCAATTCTCAGGGATAGAAGCTAGTGGATAGAATACATGATCCATGATGGATTGTTATTCAGGGGCAATCAGTTATGTATTCCAAAATGCTCCATGAGGGAGAATTTGTTGAAGGAGAAACATAGTGGAGGATTGGCCGGACATTTCGGTCATGAAAAGACATTCGCAAAGTTGAATGAGTCATATTTTTGGCTAGGAATACGAGCTGACATCAAAATATTCATGGACAGATGTAGAATTTGTCAACATTCAAAAGGGAAGAGACAGAATGAAGGGTTTTATCAACCATTACCCATACTTGACAGGCCATGGGATGCAGTCAGCATGGACTTCATATTGGGGTTGCCAAGAACACAAAGAGGGTTTGACTCAATCTTTGTGGTAGTGGATAGATTTTCCAAAATGGCACATTTCATTCCATGTCAGAAAACAGTGACACAACTCACATTGCGAATCTGTTTTTCAAAGAAGTCATTCGACTTCACAACTTACCAAGGAGCATAGTTGCGGATTGAGACACCAAGTTCGTAGGACACTTCTAGAGAACCTTATGGAAGTAGATGGGAACAAAATTGTTGTTTAATTCAGCTTATCATCCTCAGATGGATGGACAGACAGAAGTTGTGAACAGAAGTTTGGGAGACTTGCTGAGGATCTTGGTGACAAAACACCATAGTCAGTGGGATAATATTCTGCCACAGGCGGAATTTGCTTATAATGATTCAACCAACATAAGAACATGGTAGAGTCCATTCCATATTGTTTATGGGATGCAACCAAGAGGAGTTTTGGAATTGAGAGATTCAGAACATGATGCAACTAGGAGTGCTAGTGCAGAATATTTCGCAGGAGCGATGAAGGAACTGCACAGCCAGGTGAATGAGCGATTGCAAAACTTGAGCCAAGAGTATAAGCACAAAGCAGATCAACATAGGAGACAACTTCAATTTGAGGTGGGTGATTTGATTCTGGAACATATGAGAAAGGAAAGATTCCCTAAGGGGACATATAACAAATTGAAGATGAAAAAGATCGGACCATGTAAGGTCTTGAAGAAAATTGGGGCAAATGCTTATGAGATTGAATTACTCGATGGGATCGAAATTTCTCCGATATTCAATGTCTCAGATTTGTACCCATACAAAGCTGAGGGAGCAAGAACAAGTGATGAACAACCAGAGGTTTAGTGGACAAAACAGATGCCAGTTGCAGAGAAGCCACAGATGGAAAGCATACTGGACAAAAGAGTTAGTAAGAGGACCAGGTGAAAGGAGTATTTTGAATACTTGGTCAAATGGAAGGGACATCCAGTTGAAGATGCTAGCTGGGAGAATGAAGCAGAGATTCAAAAACATGGACAGACCATGTGAGAGCTCATGGACAAGAGCCCATGAAAATTTTCGAGTGAGGGAGTATGATGCAGGAGCATCGCCAACATCAAGTGAGCGTGGGGCAAGAACCAACACATTTTGGCACATGATAAAATTGTTTTAAATATTTTTGAAGTTGGATGTGCCAAACATAAATGAAATAGTTAAGGAAGGGCGTACTTCCATATTGTAAACAGACCTTGAGCATCCTGCTCTCGTCTGTAGTAGGTGAAGGCATTTATGTTAATGAATGTAAGTAGGTAGACTTGAATCCTTAGATTAGACAGTTTTAGGAGCCAGAGGGAAAACATATATAGACACCCTCACTTGTATCATTGTAACATTAGCAAGATTAGAAACATTATGAGAATAGAGCATAGAGAAGAGAGCAGAGAGCTGTAGTTGAAAACACCCATGTACAGAGATTTGAATTAATAGAAAGAGCTTCGATTCAAATTCATGGTGTCGTAATTGTTCTCTGTGTATGCATTATGAATGTTATGCTCATGGATGTTTATTCCCTATTATGCAATTTCTTTGATGTGTGAATGTATGATTTCATGTTAATGTCTGAAATCTAAAGAGAGGGAGAATAGAGAATGAGTTTCAATTGTTTCTCTATTTGAGCAAGAGTTTTCCTACAAGGAGTGCAGTGAAGTTGTCCGCAAGGGGTGCGTCGACAAAAGTAAGAGTTCATCTTTGAAAGCTTAGGAGGGATAACACTGTTCTCATTCTGGCAGAAGTGAAAGTTGAGCACAGGAGCCATGCAAGGTGTGCGCAGGTGAGTAAAGTCTCAGAGTTAGTGAACCTGAGAAATTGTTGAAGGACTACTGCTGCAGGGAGTGTGCAGAGTCGAAGGACTTCAAATTCTTTGAAGTAATCGAAGGAGTTGCCACAAGGAGTGCATGCGGGAGTCTTATTTAAGACTCGAAGTTGGAGAAAGCTCAAGAAGTTTAGTGCCTTGAAGTATTGGAAGGAGGCGCAGTGAAAGTGTTTGCAGGAGTACAAGTTTCGTAAGAGAACACTGTGTTCATTTCGTAGAAATTGTCAAGAAGGAATTTGATGGTCAGAATCCTCCGTGGAGGATTTGCAAAGTCCCGGAAGCCGTCAGATCTTGCAGAGGAGTGAGAAGGTTATGAAATCCTTTGTCGAGTGCAAATCTTGAGAGAAATCGACTGTTGGATCACTCGTGGAATCGGGTATCGGGGATTCGCGAGTTGAAAGGCCGAGGTCTTTGCATCAAAACTCGTGAGGTCGTGAGGTGCGAAGTCCCGAGATAGCGAAAGAATCTGAGCCATTCGTTGGAAGAAGGACACGTGTTGCGAGGTCACCCGTATCGGGGACTCAGACATTGGAGGTCAGAAGGGGAGGTCATTCAAATTCGCGAGTGGCGAAGCTGTGAAGTGAATGGGGACCGTCCATCTGAAAGTGGACAGGTGGCATACTCACCGAGAGGTCAGAGTCTCATTGACCATTTCAGGGTTTCATGAGTTGAGGAGCTGAAGGCTTAACACTCGGACTCGCGAAGTTGTAAGGTATGAAACTCCGAAAAAGGCAGGAAGTTCTGTGTGGGACCGACAAAGAAGACGTGTCGAAACTTCATCGTTTCGGCATATCAGAGGATAAGAGGTCGAGACTTTCGTCCCGAAAGTCCTGAAGTCGCGATAAATGAAGTCACGAAGTAATCTAAGCCTTCCATCGGAGGAGGATAGGTGGCAGAGATTAGAGGATCTTATGAACTCGGAGGTTCGCCGGGTGAGAGCCCAAAAATTTGGTTGCTCAAAATTGCGAGAATGAGAGGAGAAAAGTCAAACCTCGCCTCTCGGGGGTTCAGGAAGGAAAGGTGCCAAGGTTGAACCTTCGAATTCACGAAGGCGCGAGAGGTGAAAGGCGTTAGTGCTTAGCCTAGTCGACGCTCGTGCAAGGAGGGCACTGACAAAGTAAGATCTATAGCCATTTTGCGATTTCAAATATCGTGGAATTGGAGGAGGAAGAGTTGGGGTTTCAACTAGCGAACTCGTGAAATCGTGAATCGCGAAAACGAAACTGTGGATCGATTTGAAAGGGGATTCCAATAGAGAATCTGAAAGCGCCGATCCAGCTCGAAGGGCATATAGAATGATCCTGTGAGCGGATCTCGATCCCAAAGGCCGATAGTTCTGCGTCAGATGTGCTGGGATGAGGCGAGTTAATTGGTGTTGGTTGTTTTTGAGAATTTCAATATTTAACCTCTGAAACATGACCTGCGCAAAAATAAACGGGTGATTTCTATTTTTTTGGTACCAGTCAAACCCTAATTTTTATTTTTCGGAAAACAAGAGATGTAAATACGCAATAAAATTTCTCTTATTCAGTCTAGCTCTAATACCATGTTAAGTTTTAATGATGCTATTAAGTTATATCCAAAGTACATGAGCATTTAATACATCAACAACATATGAGGATCACTGAAAGAAGCACAATCACAAGGTACACAACATTTTATGCCGGGAAACCCTCATGGGAAGAAAACCCCCCCAAAAAACTTCCTCAATATAGATAGACCAAAAAAAGAGTAGAAGATCCTCCTCTTTTCCTTCACTAGGAAAGAGTATCACACTACTTAATCAATAGATACCACCAAGAACCCTCCTTGACGCCACACCTAGTTGCAGTAGGTTCTCCTTCAAGACTTGTGCACTACAGAGCTGGTTTTTAAGTGTGTTCAAATGAGACACTGAAATAACTTATAAATAATGGTCTGGCCAGCCTAAAATTAGGTCTGGACCGACCTGTCATTTTACGCTCATAATTTACATTTAATTGTCAAGGAACAATAGGGCGAAGTTTTATAAAGGAACAATAGGGCCTAATTAATAAATATAATATAATAATATTATTCAACACTTCCTCTTAGGTAGAATATTCTTCGAAGTTACAATATTTCAACACTAGGAATCCACAAAAGAGGGTGTCTCTCACTATCCACTCGAAGATCTGCCCAAATTCCACAACCCATTGAATTTTCCTATAGCTATCCTAATTTCCACTAGCTCTCTTCCACACACCTACCCAACCCAAAGAATGTACCCCTTCATTGTTCTCAGTCCATCGGGATGTACAGTTCCTAATGTTTCCCCTTCACTACTCTCAATCCATCGGGATGCAACATTTTAGCATGATCTCTAGCACAAGTGACTAGGAATCTCAGTACTGAGATCTCCAGGGAAATAACTGCAAGGAAAACGACCATGGAAAATAAATATAACAAATTCTTGTTGTAGTGCAACTCACACAAGAATTCACTCTTCAATCCTGACAACCTGGTTCTTTAGTCTTCATGTCCAAAATGCTCCATAATGATCTATAATTCACCTTCCATTGTTTCTCCAGCTCCAATGCTCTTTTCCTTTGTTCTCTACTTGTTCTTCATGCAAAAAATGTGAATGTAAAAACTGTTGATCTTGTCCATATAAATTTCCTCTCTTTTCCCGATTTCTTGACTCACACTCATCCCAAAGATTATTTTACCCCAACCCCATTCTCCCAATATCTATGAGATGCAACTTCTCACACCCACCCTCTTACATGCATTCAATGATTGGGCTCTCATACAGTCAAACATAAAAATAAATGTTTTATAGACAATGATAATAAAATTTAGAAATTTGTGTTTGGATTAATACCCATAAATAATTCCCCCCCTTTGACCCCTCTTAGACACTCCCTTCTCTTGTGAATAAATCAACCCCCATCTCTGTCCATGTCCCCCAATAGTTGACATCACATTTTATTCATTAAAATTCAGAAAATGCAATTTTCATATTACATCACTTGGCCATAGCCACATTCATATCTACATTATGCATTAATTAAATTGGGGATTATATTGGGGATGTTACATTCCCCCTCCCCTACAATTATGGACTATCCTTGGTGCACAACACCATGACAATATATGTGTGTGCACATTTTACATCATAATATTCAGAAAACAAAATTATGTGATCTGTTTACCCTCCAATAGTAGTTCCAACCATAATCTCTTGTTCCTCTCAACTTGCCGACCAAAGGAATGCACCCCCTTCACTGATCTTATTCCACGGGGATGCAACATTCTTTTATCAGGGCTCCCATCATAGGTTGGATATGACTCTGAGATGTGGTTCCAAAACTCTAGCTGCTAAAAAATGGAGTCTTTCATTTTATCTTCCGTTATCTTCAAAATTGTAAAAAAATTGTAGGTTCTTCCTGCATAGTTTCTTCACGCTCCCATGTTATGTATTCAAGATCATAGCAGGTCCATTGAACCTTTATCAGGCCGATTTATTTGTTCCTAAGCATTTTGAATTTTGGGTCCAGGATTTGTACTCGTTCCACTCGAAAATATCCTTCATGTTCCACCTGTATCATATTCCAATCAATTATGTGGTTAGGGTCAGACACATATTTGTTTAATAATGACATATGAAATACATTATGCACTCTCATGGATGCAGAAAATGATAACATATGTGCAACTAGGCCTATATTTTATAATATCTCAAAAATCCCACACTATCTTACTGCCAACTTTGGGAAACAACCTAATCTTAGGGAACTTCTTTTCTCTTTCACTTTTAGAAATACATATTCACCCACTTTAAAATCTATGAAAACCTTGTTCTTGTCTGCATAACTTTTCTGCCCGTCATGGGCATCCTTCAAATTCTTCCTGATCTTTGTCATTTTCTCTTTCATTTCCTTCAATAAGTATGGCCTAATGACAACTCTATCTGATGGATTATCCCAACTCACTGGTTTGTTACACTTCCTACCATACAATTCTTCAAATGGGCTCATTTATAATGAGGCTTGATACCCATTATTGTACACAAATTCCACTAAGTGGATATAGTCCTCCCACTTTGATGGTTGGTCCATCACATACATTCTTAGTATGTCTTTATTATTCTGTTGGTCCTCTCTATTTTCCCATCTGACTTTGGGTGATGCATTGTGCTGGGATTTAGGTTTATCCCAAAGCCTTTGAACAAACCCTTCCAAAAATTGGATGTAAACTTGGGATCTCTATCTAAAACTATTTCCTCACTCAATTTGTCCACCACTGCCATGATGTAATCATGTAGCTTCACTATCTTAGACAAATTTGTAATAAAATCCATTGTAACTACTTCCCACTTCCATTATGGAATGGGAAAGGGTTGTAACAACCCAACTGTGTGTCTATGTTTAGTATTCACCTTTTGTCACTCTAAACACCTGACTATATAATAAACCACTTCCTTCTTCATTCTGGACCAAAGTATTGGATTCTTACAGTTGAAATTGTTTTCTGGTATTCTATGTGCCAACATATTACACATTGTGCATTTCTCTCATCACTATATTTTTCATCTCTCTTGAATTTGGTATATGTTTTACCTTGCCTCTGTACATGATGATTCCATCTTGTTACAACTCATAATATTTAAATTTCTGTTGTAAATTTCTTTGTTGTAATGTTTATTTTATTTGCAAACAATGTTGATATGAATTTGTTGCTTCACTAATTTAATCTTTTAGATCAATCATGTACATGATGATGGCTGCAATATGCATATCATGTGCTCTTATATTGAGTGCTTCAACCACCTGATTTTCTTTTCCTTTGATGTGCTTAATTTTGAGGTCACACTCACTAAGAAATTCAAGTCATCTAGTTGTCCTAGCATTTAATGTTGGCTGGCCAAGAAAATGTTTCAGACCACATTGGTATGTCCTTAGCTCAAATATTCTCCCCATGAGGTAATGTCTCCAAATTTTTAGTGCATGAACAATGTCTGATAATTCCAAGTCATGTGTAGCATGGTTCCTCTCATGTTCTTTTAATTTTTGGGACTCATGGCACACCACATGATCCTTTTGAGTGATGATTCCACCGAGCCTTCCTTGCACGCAAAGTGCACACCACAAAATCTTTGTTTGGATTTGTAATATTTAATATGGACAAACTTTTAAAAATGTCTTCCAGTTGTTGAAAACTCTCTTCACACTTGAAAGTCCCTTCTACCATGGAATTTGGATGTTGTCACTTGTCTATCACTAACTACTTGCTTTGTGCCAGAGTATTTATTGGCTTGCCTCCACAACATATCCAGACTCTATAGTATCTCCTCTTGAGCTATCATAATCTTCTCATTATATTCCCTATAGCTTTGGACTTCCCTCTGTAGGCTTGTCATAGTTACATGGTCTTTCCTACCTCTTCTTCCATTAGACTTTGTCTTAGCATTTCCCATGCTGACATGTAGCCCTCTAATTTCCTCCTCATGGATGTAAGATCCCTAGGCATATTCCATAACTCCAGTCCTCATATAAGAACCATTTTTTTTTTCTTGACCTCTAATTTTGCAAGAAAATGTGCATGCAAAAAAATTCTATTAGACTACACACACACAAAATCTTGGAAAAATAATGCATACATTTTCATCTCTTTAATGGACAACAATCATCTTCTTCCAAGTTTATTGCAAAAATTTATGTTCCAATCAATTTTCTAGGTTGATATATGACTTATCCTCCTCAATACCTTTCCAACAATTATTCATTTTCTCAATTATGATCTCAAAGCCAAAAGTTATGGGCAATTGAATATTGCCACCTTACCCCTCTTGTGCACCTTCTCCCAAGTGAAAAATAATCTCAAACACCAACTTTGGCCACCTACAGAGGTAAATATGTTAGGAACCAAGGAAAGTTTTATATCAAACATAAAGAATATTGATGACACTAAATTCACAACTCTCATATTGTCAAACTGATGCTCCAGTCAAAATTTGCAACAATATGGAAATGACAACTTTGCCCCTTTGCAGTTTTTCATGGCTTAGAAATTTTAGCCTTGTCTAAGCATCCCTATACCAAATCCTTTGGAATTTTGACAAAATATCTATTGGGTATCTTCATGCCTATACTTTGAGTGACCTCTAAAAATTTCACCTTTATCTGGGCTACATGTTGATAGTTATGACTTGCAGAAGTTTTGATTGTTTTCCCATTTTTATCCATGTATGCTACATGTGTCTTCTTTCTCATTCTGTACATTTTCATGTACCCAGATTTAAAACATGGATCCATGGTTGTCTTCTATGGTTCATGATATTTCCATAGATTCCTCTCGAGCCCCAAACTAACTTCCGAGCAAGGAGTTATTCCCTTTGGAAGTTACTGGTACCAAAATATATCCTATACTATTTTAGTTGTAACTTTCTCATACGAGCTCTGTTTTGTGCCTAGAATGGCTCATTGGAAATATCTCAATGATTTATTTCATTTAAGAAGCATAAGATATGTGTACAAGTGGTACATAAAGTCTCATGAAATTCAAACTTCTGAAAATGTTGCTTAGGTCCTCAAATGTCTCTGCAAGTTGAAGAGCTTCAAAAACTAAATTTTTTCACGGAAAATACTGATTGACATGGCATGGTGTTGGCACCCAAATTTTTGGGTGTATTTTTGCACGTGCACAAATGAAATTTGTGCGTGCTCATCCATAAGTTTTGTAAGCACATACAAAGATGCACGAACGAATGCCACAGTGTGCGCATCAAATCGGGTTTTGTTAAGCAATGCGAAAAGTCTAAAGGTGGTCAAGGGCGTGTTGGTCCGAGTTTTTTCAGTTGAGCGCACCAGTCCGAGTTTTGTTAGTTGCATCGAAAACTAAGAAGATGTATGGTGAAAGAAAGAAAGGAATAACCTAGATATCTCTTGGAATGATTGTTGCTAGAAACAGATGAAGACGTGGGGCGACCATAAGATGAGCTGGCCAAGCAGTTAGGATTTCCCATGATGTAGAGAACCTATGTGGATCCCTGACAGGTACTAGAAGTATATGAGGCCGTTAGATAAAAAAATTAAGTGGAGTGGAATAGTGAAGGACAATGCTCCCCAACAAAAAAAGATATAAAAGAGAGATATTAGCTCATAAAATAGGTTATCTAATTTATGAATCTATCAGTCCCAGAGCTCTGAGTTAGTCTATTGCAATCCTGTGTTGTATGGAGAAGTATACTATGTATTTTATCTTTCCAAAGCTTAAATATCAGCGCAAGGCACATATTGTTGTATTACCACTTTTTATTTAGTAATGAGATGAAGTCTTATGGCTGTTCAACTCAACTATTCAACACAATGTATATATCTAATATGATGGAATACATCCAATAATAAAGATATGGTAGTTCAATTCTATCTTATGTTTATTAAGAATGAGTAGCACCTATGTGTGTATAGTTTTAATTCTTAGTCCTTATTAGAATATCAAACATGAGTTACATGGATGCCTTTTACGATACTGTTTGGTATGTTTGATCCTCCATCCCCGACACAAGATCTTATGGTCTTGGTGATCCTCTATGTATCTCGTGTGAGACCTTCCTCGACCTTGGCCGAGGATTGATATGCAGATTCTTAGGGGCTTTTGTTGGACACGCTCTAGATGAACCCTAGGTCTCAACTCACTAGTGCTAAGAAGTTCAGTGCACGTGCAAGCATGTACTGAAACAATGACAATGCATAGCCCCAACACATAACACATGCCTGTTTAGTCCATGTGTCATCCTATGATTTTTCCATGTCATAGTCCTGCAAGCCCGTCGATCTCTCCTTCTCGAGTTCTTCCCATCATAATAAATGAATTTACCCCATGCTTGTAGATCCTTCCAAAACCCGACGTCCAAAATCCTATCGATTTTCTCCTTCATAAACATCCTTTCTTAAACCATAAGAAACATTTATTTTCGAAGACCATAAGAAACACTCATTTTCGAAGACCATTAGAAACACTCCCTTGGGAATTTTTCCCCAACCTAGGCCTTCTGAACATGGTATTTTAACCTTGAATCTCCAACAGACGGTCGAGATCTAGTCTCTTCTCTTGATGAAGGGTCATGATCCATCCTTGAGTATTTGACCTTTAACTTTACCAAAATCCATTGCGGGTCCCAACTGTACCTGATTACCACATGAAACTCTTTGATTCACCTGTCCTTGCTAATGTGTCATCTGACATGGCATACTAGCATGGAATTCTCTTCCGCTTTTCTCCCTTTCGAGACAACATGATAGTCCGACATATCGGATAGTCAACAATTATGACAATCAATGATCGCGATCAACTCAGGTTTCCAAGTTGCACACTGGTTACCTTGGTCAAAAAATCTCTTTCGAAACACAACATGACCACCACCATGCTTTTTGAATGGATAATTTCGAAGCATATTTTATGAAATATCCAACAACTGACATCTCTCACGTCCGACGGTCCAAATATTCATGTAAATTATCACTACTTGACCTTCAATTTGGTTGGATGAACTTCTTCGAAACACAAAATTACCCCTGGATTTCCAAATAGACCATTTTGAAAACAATTTCTTTGCAATATTTGATGACTGAGAGTGATGTCGATCAATGACTCTCTTTCTTTTAGGGTCACATCATCAAGTTTCTCCCTTTAGACTTAACCTTATGTGCAACTTCAATATTTTTTTGCAACGTGGTTTTCAAAATCTTGTTGGGAACACCCTCTTTGAATTTCGTAGATGAATCTTGATCGTTAATTCTCAAGGTTTAAATGATTTGGTCTGTTGATCACCAAACTTCATAGTTGCCATGAAAAAAAAAAATTCAACTATGCAGGCTAGATTTTTAACTCTGTAAATTGTAGCTCGCTGCCATAAATCTTCCCTTCGACCACTCTAAAGCAATTAAACTTGAATATACCCATATATTTAGGGATTTCACTTCGGTTCATGATTTTCCCCCAAATTTGTCACATAACAAAATCTACGACAACGGATTTTCCCAATTTGCGCTGGCTCTTGGCCCATACATGCTCAGTGTTGAACCATGGGCTCTAATACCAATTTGCAACATCCCCTATCTTAACCAAGTAACATTGATTAAAAATATACCCATAAATTTGAAAATTTCTACTAACTAATCCTATAGCTTACCAGCTACCGAAATACATATAGATTTGACCATTCAGTTACTATTAATTTAGCTGCAGCTACAATATGATGAAATAAAGGTGAATGCAAATAACTAATTTATGACAACAAAATATAATTTACTCTCATGCACAGAGTAAAAATGCACAACAATTAACTCATAAATAACTTAGAAAAATAAATAAACAATTATCTTTTTTAAAACAATTGTGCAACCAACTGCTTGGGACGAACGTTCCACCCAACCATAGACTTGTTTTTCTAGATATAAAAAACATTTCACCCTCAAGTTGGGGCTAAGAATCCACAAAAGAGGGTGTCTCTTATTGTCCACTCACAACACCACACAAATCCCACAACCCACTGGATTTTCCTATATCTATCCCGATTCCCACCCGCTCTCTTCCACACACCTGCCCAACCTAAAGAATGCACCCCTTCATTTATTTCAATCCATCAGGATGTACCATTTACAATGTGCTCCATTCAATTCTCTCATTCCATCGGACTACAACATTTTAACAGGTTCTCTGGCACAGGTGACCGAGAATCTCACTACTAGGATCTCCAAGGAAATAATTACTAGAAAAATGACCAAGGAAAATAATAGTAGCAACTTCTTGTTGCAATGTAACTCACATAAGAGTTCACTCTTCAGGCCTGAAAACCCGGTTCTTTAGTATTCAACTCCAAAATGCTTCAAAAATGCTCCAGAATGCTCTAGAATTCACTCTCCATTGTTGCTCTAGCTCAAGTTCTCTTTTCATCTGTTCTCTGCTTGTTGTTCATTCAAAAATCATGAATGTAAAAACTATTGTTCTTGGCCATACAAATTTCCTTTATTTTCCTATTTTCTTGACTCACACTCATCCCCAAATTTATTCTACTTCATCCCCATGCTCTCAATAACTACAGGATGTGACTTCTCACACCCACCCTCTTACATGCATTCAATGATTGGGCTCTCATACACTCAAACATAAAAATATAGGTGTTATACACATAGATAATAAAATTCAGGAATGTGGGTTTGGATTAACACCCATAAATAATTTCCCCCCCTTTGGAACCATCTTAGACACTCCCTTCTCTTATGGATAACTCATACCCCATCTCTGTCCATGTCCCACAATAGCTAGCATCATTTTTTATTCATTAAAATTTAGAAAATACAATTTGCATATTACATCTCTTGGCCATAGGTACATTCATATCTACATTATGAATTAATTAAACTTGGGATTGTAGTGGGTTTCATGTCTCCATAGGATGCCTGCCCAAATCTTATGATCGTCCACCTATTGAGGGTGTGCGACACCGTGATGGTTCTCATTTGGTTACTTGGAAACACCAAGGATACTTCATCCGCACTATGCCTTTTCACCAAGAGCATACCCATACTCTGTTCTAGGCTATAGGTGAGTCACACTCCTACTCTAGTGAAACTTAGTTGTATACTTAGAAAATTTTCTAACAACTTAAAACTTAGTCATGTAATCATACATCCATGAACATGCGAAACAAATATAACACTCAATAAACAAACAAGATATACAAAAATATAGTGCGGGCAACACAAGACATGCCCAACACTTGGCTAAGTCTTATTATTGCAAAACAATTACAATATGAGCACTACCAACTTGATTTACAACTTGGGTAGAGTCATAGGACTCACCTCACCTCACTAAGACACTCATGCAGAAATTCATCACACAAAGACTTGTTTGGTGTAACAACTTTCAAAAACTCTGCGACACGCCTTGGACATGCGCCCACCATAGAGTCACTGTCTCTTCTCTGTCATAAGACTTCACATAGACCTTCGGTTTTGTATCATAGCATGCCTCACCCAGACCTATGAAAATACTTCCCCAAAATCCAAAGTCACCCTGCCTATTGCTATACTCAATCCAAAGAAGGTCGCCTCAACTCTGTCCACGTAATCACCTCAAGTCAGCACAAGTCCTCGCATGTGGAGTGACTTGGATCCTTGAGGGAGCTCACCTCTCCTTCTCCAAATACACCTAAAAAATTTGGTATTGATCTTGCTCTCCTCACTTTCTCTATGCCTTATTGGTTGTGCACCTCATGATATTATATGGAATCCAAACATCAACTTCACGAATCATTGTGTCCTTTGGGTGTATCACACCCTTTCACAGACCAACGCGCCCAAATGAATCGATGCACCCCTTCAAGGAACAATGTTCCCAATTGAACTACCTTGCCCCTTCATGGACTAATGCACCCATGAACCCATCCCTTGGGACTGACACACCCCAACCTTGGGTGTGCTCCTCGTGTTGATGCACCTCAGCCTCTTTGGTGCACCCCTACCTTGTGTGTGCACCTTATCGAGCCGACTCTTTCTCTATCCAAACACACCCATTTTCTTTGTCAATTTTTCCCCATGCTTTGATTCATGCATGGGAAAGCCCCTTCGCATGTTCAGGCACTGTTACACGTCAAAGTTCCTCACTTAGATAATGTCGCATTCTCATTGTCGCAAGTGTCACACTTTTGTCACAAGTGTTGTAAATGCTACATTTTCATTCTACGTTTGTCACATTGCAAACAACACCATGGAAACACTTGATACATCCTATAGAACATATTGGAATAAGAAGCCACATCATTTGACATATGAAACAAAGTGTTTTTCTCTGAGAATTGGTCACATTGACAAATTTTTGGAATATCAACACTCCCCTGCTCATATGCAGGGAGCGCTAGCACTCTTTGTCTATCTAGAAGGGAGCGTTGTAGCACTCTGTTTCCCATTGTAAAGGAGCACCGATTGGTTGAGAAAATCATGGGAAGAAATCCCCCTTTTGTCTAAGGACAACTAGAGATGATTCAAGTTGGTTTTGCTTGATTCTAACCCTTAGGCTACATCTAATGGAGATACCACAATTGATGGAGTCATATCCTCAACTAATCCCAAATATAACCAAGGTGGTTGAGCCTCTCAAAGCCTATAAATGGAGGCATTCTCATGGTGAACAAGGAGAAAAATAATCAACAAAAGTATTGCCATTCTGATCATGGATATTTCGAGAAAGGGGTTGAATGAGGAGGATTTGAAGAAGTTGTTGCAACACCATCCACGATTGTAAGTGTCTCTTTCAATTTCTCATCAATATACTTGGCCTATTCCCTTATAGTTTGTGTACCTTACATATGCTTGTCTACTATAGATGAATTTTTTTAATCCAATATGGTAGAGTAGGAGTTTATTTGTTTCCCTTTACTTTCTGTAGTTTTGCAGGTATCAAGATGTGTGAAAGAGTTTGGACATCAAGTTGAAATTGGAGCAGCAAGGACAAACATCAGAAATAGGTACGATCACCTTTTTCTCCTTCTCTCTTTTTGGCTAGTTAGACAAATCTCAAAGGGATGTTAGTGCCAATTTGTGTCTTTATGTCTTGGTATTAAGGGTCTAGAATCCAAGGGGATATTCACCTATCCACAAGGGAATTATTCCATAACAAAAATTTGGCAACTCCACTGGGGAATGAAGCTTTCAGTTTTGGTTTCTTTCCTTGTTTTGTTTTTTCCTTTTTCCCATCTTCAGATCTCATTTGCTGATTTGATCCATCCATACATCTATGTTATATTTGCTAAAGTTATCTTACAGTGTCTTTTGATCAAACTTCTTAAGTTTTGATTTTTTTGGGCTTTTGCAAAACTTTTCTCAGAACTTGCGCCCTCTCTAGTTATAGTCAGAGGGTTTATTGTTCTATTGACGCTCCCCCAGATTGAATTAGGGAGGATTGTAGCGCTTTGGTGCTGTTACTACCAAAGTGCTGAATTTTCTTGCCTTGAAAAATTGTTGGTTGTTTGTTTGCTGGGTGTAGTTATTTGGTCTTTCTCTCTAGCTCAGATCCTGTTCCATCAGGTTGTGTCTTCTATTTGGCTTACAACTTGCTTCTTTTCACTCTTTTAGTCTTTGATTGGGTTTTGTGTTGTATTTCCTTGTCGCAAAAATGACCTTTTTTCCCCAAACTTGGGTTCTTTTTGCTGATCTTTTCGTTCATCTGATCGATCAGAGATTTTTATAAGGAAACTCATTGATCTCGATACTGTTTACTTGTTATTTTATCGTTACCCATTTCCAAAACATTTCTTAAGAAGTGATTCTTTATTTTTGGTGTTTTTCTTTGAATAGTTTGTTTTTCGTTTAGTCTCTTATTGACTGCTGAGAGTGCCTTTATTTGTGTGTTTTTGCTTCCTCTTTTCCAAAGTTGCAATAGTGAATTTTTTTTTTTTTTTTTTTCATTATTAGTGACACGAGAAGCATTAGACAAATTATTAAACTCACATTTACAATCAAACAAAGGGATACTTTTTGCATTGGTTTTTGGATATCAAAAATGATTTCTTTACAAATTAGCACTTAATTGGATTCTTGTTGAAAACAAATTGCACCAAATTTTTGCATTCTTGTGTTTGGTAGTGAAAGGAAGAAACTGTTCTCCTTCCAATAGACAGAAATTCATTGAAAGAAAAGTTTTCATATCATCCTGTTACTTCTTTGGGATTCAAGTCACAACATCACTAGTTTCACTTTCATTCACCCTTACATAAAGAAGAGCCACTAAAATCAACACTAATTAAAATCAATCTAGCAACTTTTTATTTTTAAAATATTTACACCAACAATAGACTAGGATTAGCACTTTGGAATTAGTCCTGAGAAAAAATATCCAAAGAATTCAAGACAAACTCAGAATCTTGCGATAGGGGGAGTAAAATCCAATTTTCGTATAAGCATAGCTGGGATCCCCCTCTCACACAGGGGTTACGCACGAGGTCATGTTTGAGAGAGAAACAAACATTATCCCTCCGAGGCTTAACTATTCATAGTAGTCAGATTGTATATTGTGGGTTCTTCTTGAGGTTCAACTGTCTTCATTTGGTCTCAAAGCTTCGTGAATTACGAATCCGTTCGGGGTCCTCTAGAGTTTTACCGGTCCACTTGTCTTCAATTCTCTTGAAGAATTTCAGACTTGATATCCTGCTCATATGTTCAGACTCAATTATCGACTGTACCCTCCCAGAGGTTGACTGCGAGTTGGTGTCCTTAGTATCCATAATATTTAGGGTCCTTACACGAGGTGACGGTGAATGGAAGTCTTTGTTGTACCTGGAACAAATGTTGGTCAAACTCACTCAAGCTCCTTGGAGGGTAACCCATGGATAAAATCGTGAGGAAGCTTGCACCAAGGTGTAATTCTGTTAAGAAGGTCACCAACATAACTGATACACCCACGCATATCCTAGCCCCTTCACACTTTGATCACATTTTGGCACCTGGCCGAAGTGGAAAGAAGGATGGCCGAAGTATAAAGAAGGATGATCATGGAGAAAGAAAGCGTGCAGAAACTGAAGTAACAGCTGGAAGGAAACCCAACACACGTGCATGCAAGAAAGTGTGCACAAGGAAAGCGATAGTTGGAGGAAGAACAACACATGCGCATGGGAGGAAGACCTAACATCAGTAGGGTTAGGGTTTTTGTAATACATTGTAAATGGATGAAGAGCTCGATAGATATAGATATAGATACGTAGGTATCATAGCGGGGTTCAATTCCTTATTAGTTCATTGTTTTTGTATTAGAGATGTACGAGTTGATGCAATTTGCAATGTTGTTATGAACTATTTAGTAAGTTGTTGAGACAAAGGAGAAGAGAGAATGAATATCTAAGGATTAGATCGTAGGATGAGGAGCCTGGTGCGATCTAGTTTGCCTCATATAGATCTTACCCATATGAGGAGAATTGTAAGCGCACGGCACTCGAAATGCAGAACTACCATAATAAAAGAGCTAAGAGACAAATCTTTGTGGACGTAGCCCATGAGGGGGTGAACCATGGTAATATCTGTGTAATATGATGAATGCATGCATATCTTTGTCTTCTTTCAACAGTTAATTGTTGTTCTTAATGAATGAGTTAATATATTGCTATGAAATATGATTGTGATGTTAAGGAAATAAACCATGGAAGATAAATGCATAAACTTGAATAATAGTAGATTGAAATCAAAATTCATTGTAGATGGCTCTGAGTAACAAACCCCTATCTCATACTCAATCCTAGGTTGTAAACACCTGAGTCTTATAGCCACCCATTTAAATCTATCTTGGGTGAGACTGCGCAACGCATTCTATGTGCTGTGTTTCCTTCTTCTTTACCAGGAGGGCCGATAGTTTTAGAGGCTTTGTTGGAAACTCGAAAGACATGAGCCCTGGGTCAATAACTCAGATGGTAAAGAAAGAATAGACAACCAAAAAATGGTTTCGTTGTCGTGTTGGTAGGAATGAGAGAGGACTTAGTAGAAGAGATAGACTAAGTGAGAAAAGAACGAAGAAAAGAAGAGAGAAATGAGCCATTAGAAGGGAATGTTGAGACCATGGAATCCCAAAACAACAGAAATCGAGGGCTGGTTGAGAAACGAAGAGCTAGAGTTTGCACAAAAAGACAATAGAAACCCTAGAATCACACCTTGCAAATATTTGGATAAAGTCTTTTTCTGTGATTTTCTACATCTACTACAGGAGTCGATACTAAGGGTGAAGGATAACCACGTGACGAATTGGATTCGACAGCTAGATTGGACCCCAGTACAGATTGAGCAGTTACAACAGGTGAACAACAAGTTCACCCGCGTAGTATACTTTTAGCTTGACAGTATTGTGGCAGGCTTCAAAACGGAGTTTGCAGTTGACACAACGAAGTCATACAGCGCAGTGGAGAAAGAATTTACACGTGGACGTCGAGGAAGGTACATTAGATCACTGTATACTTCTATTAAGATACTGCTATATAACAAAGATGTAATGACAATGGAATTAGACAGCTAAACTTCCCTGCGTGCATGGGGGAAGGGGGGAAGCACTGACAGAGAGAGGATAAATGGAAGAAGGTAAGGATAAAGGCAAGAAGGAGAAGGAATCTTTGGACCCGATCATGATGGACGATCACTAGATCAAGTGGATATTGGCGTCAATGGGAAAGATGCATAGTGGAGTACCCTACTAATACAAGATGAATACCAAGAAGAGAGACGTAGTTGCGATGGAAGTCTTGGCGAGTGATGAGGAAGAGGTAGAGGATCTCTGGGTTGTGGAGTAGATTGAGGAAATCCTGCGTGCAACATATGACAGGAAAACGAGAGGTCCAAGAATGGGAGGAGAAGGAAACCATCCTATCCATATTAATGTCAGTGTGGAACCCATGAACCCATTTGTGACTAATACACCAAAGAGAACACCACCATTTAGAAAACTGAAGTTCGGAGGAAGTTCGACAGTAGGAAGTGCATCTACACAAGGAGCAACAACTAGAGGAGCCAATTCAGGCAACACTAGTCAAGTATCTACACCATGCAGAGGAGGTATTAGTTTAGTATTAATAATGGTAGGACACAATCCCACTATCAAATTACCAAAATTTTGAGGAGAAGCAACAGAAGACCCTGAGAAGCATTTGTTCATTTGTGTAAAGATCTGGGAAGCAAAACAGATCACTGCTGAAGATACCAAACTCGTGAAGCTAGCAATTGCGCTAAGAGACCATTCACTAGGCTGGTACATGAGTTTAGACTGCCTCTGGAATGACAAGGACACTGGCCGACATTAATAAGTTACTAATAAATGAGTTCTAGAAGCTGAGCTCAGAGGATCAATACATGAATGAGATGATCGAAATAAGACAAAAACTAGGAGAGTCTGTATGAGAGATTGATCAGAGATTCAAGTGACTAAAGGGAAAGTTAAAATACCTTATGACATATATGCAACATCGACACCTGTTTTTCAACTCCCTACTCCCACACTTAAAATACCCATTACGACAACAGAAATTTCAGACACAGGTAGAGGCTCTGCAAGTAGCCTTGCAACTGGAAGAGAACCAGTACCAGCAGATGGACCCAGCTATCAAAGAATTGAAAGAGGATTTGAAAAATCTAACGTTTTAGTTAAACCAAAATAAGAACAAGGACAAACAAGAAGCCGTTTGGTGTACCACATGTAGGACCGAAGGACACCATAAGAACGAATGCCCAACATTCACGCAGTATATGGAATTAGGTATGACAAATCCATTACCACAGGGAGGACTATGGTGCAAAATACGCAAGAAACTGGGTCACAACCCTTATCACTACACGATGATGCAAAAATACCAGACAATTTCAAAGAGTTCATATTGCACCTTTTGCAAGTTAGTGGGCCACGACAATAAAATTGAAGAACTATGGAGTTTATGCGAGAAAGGACATCGGATGCATATAGAGTACATGCTGAAATGATGAAGGGGCAAGAAACACCACAGTTCAATCCAGTTCTGGCTCCATACAACACCACACAACAACAGTACAATAATGCGTAGCAACCATACAATAACGCGCAACCACAATACAACCCGACACAACCCCAATACAATATCGTACAGTATAATCAGGTGCCACAGTATAACGCACTGAGAGGTGATCGAGAAGATTACAGAGGAGGAGAATGATCCAGAGGAGGTTTCAGACGAGGTAAAGGACCAGTCACATGTCACAACTGTCAACAACCAAGAAATTATGCACGAGAATGTCCCCTTCCACCAACGACTTGTATGTATTGTCACGCATCAGACCACGACACAGAGGAATGTCCGACATTACTAGTAAATATTCAGGAAAAGAGGAACCCAAACAATCAAAATTTTTAGTGGATTTAATCCGAAGCAAGGGAGGACAGACGAAACATTAATATAGTCACTCGTGGAGGAACAAAAACAGGAAATGACGCAGTTCGACAGGAACCAATGCAAAACCAATGGGTAAAGAAGAACACAAAACCAAGGAAGCAGTTCAACGCGCAAAAGGAAAAGGAGATCTTTAAGGAGGCCAGACAAGAATTTCAGAAGGAGGACACATCATCGACTTCCACTGTGCAGCGACACCAGGAAGCACCAGAATATGAGATGCCGCCATCATTGGATCATACCAACGGGATGCAACCCATGGGACACGTAAGTACAATAAAAGGATTTTTGCAATCATGTGTAAAAGTATTAAGTGATCCATCATCTGTGAAGATATTGCAAAACATACTAGAAAAATGTAGCAACGAGATGAAATAAAATCTAGAACCAAAAACAGTTAATCACCTACACACAAGAAGAAGAACAAGTAGGGAATTTAGACTGAATTCTAACATTGGGGATTTCAATATGGGAGACATTATACTGGCTCTAATATCCAAAGTGAATGTATTACCAAAGAAGACATGGAAATGCATGGGAGAACCAACATTAGGATACTCACATGTTCAATTAAAACTAACAAATAACCATAGAGTCCTACCAATAGGTAGACTGAAAGGAGTGACAATAGATCTTGATGGAGTGTGCACTAAAGCAGACTTCGAAGTTATCGAAATAGTGGATGACACAACACCTTACCCAAAGTTGCTTGGTCTGGATTGGGCATTTTACAACCAGGCCACAATCAATTTGAAAACCAAGAAAATGACATTTAAGTCCAGAGAATATAGGGTCATCTCACCATTAGACCCATCAGAAGGGGAGAGGTTTGTAGAATTGACTTGCCTAGACTTAGAGGAAATCGTCTAGTTATACAGAACAACTGCATGCAATGAGGATTATGTAAACCCTACTGCAGATGGGGTACTTAGTTGGAGGAGCATTACTTCATGTGCAACAGAATCAGACATCGGGTTAGAAAAATGGCAACAAAGGCTACATGAAGTATCCATGCGAATATGTGCAAGAATAGACCGCACAGTAAGATGAGTAGGCACATAAATCAGAGAACCACCCAGTTTCCACGGACTAAACGATTTGGAAATATTCTTGACAAAATACAAAGATGAAGTGTTAGAGAACCAGAGACTGTTAGCGCTTGACTTAGCACTAAAGGCCACACCCGCAAAATGGTGGGGCACACATAAAGAGACAATCACATACTGGTATCAATGTAAGCGATTACTGTGCATAAGGTTCGACGCATAACAAAAAAACAACAAACAATAGAAATATGAAGGATAAGAGGCACCAACGGAACACTTGGAGAAGTGTAAAATGCTGTGGAAAATGACACCACCAGAGGAATGGCCTTATCACTTCATACATACTCTAGAGGGCATACCGGCGAACTAGTATATAGACCATGAATTGCGCAAAGGAACTATGACATGGATGACATTGCAACAAAATATTACAGTCACTTTCTCATTCAAGCATGATAACCCCAACATAGACGCAACCTTGAAACAGATCAGAGGAGTTATATTCATCAGAGAACCAAAAATACAACTTATCATAGAAGAAAAACAATGGAATAAACAGACAGTCAAGGAACTGCTTTCATGTTACCATGTACAGGAGGAAGCACCAGACAAACATGACCCATGTGATATTCAGATCGAAGAAGTAGAAGGTGAAAGAGATGTGGAAGGACCACCGATAGAATCAAAAGTCATTTATGCGCCAATCAAGGTAAAGAAAGTGAACATTGGGACAGTTGAGCAGCCCAAAATGGCCAGCATTGGAGACTACTGGGATGAGCAGATAGTAGAAAGCATCATAGAGTTGTTGTGCAAATACAATGACCTCTTTCCCACAACATTTACAGAGATGAAGGGTATAGCCAAAGAACTAGGAGAAATGAAGATACCACTAAGATTCGACGCAAGACCTATCAGACAACGACCCTACAGATTGAACCCAATATACAAACAAAAAGTCAAAGTTGAGATCGACAGGATGCTCGAAGATGACATCATTGAACTAGTTGAAGAATCAAAATGGATAAGTCAAATGGTAGTACAGGACAAGAAACAAGGAGGAATCAGGATATGCATCGACTTGAGGAAGTTGAATGATGCATGCCTACACAACCCATTCCCTACAGCATTCAAGCATGAAGTGTTAAAGAATGTGGGGGGACATGAAGCTTACTCATTCACTGAATTATCAGGATACCATCAGATTAAGATAGTACATGAGGACAGACACAAGACCACGTTTGTGATGGAATGGGGATGTTATCAGTACACAATCATGCCATTTGGACTGAATAATTCACCCACAATATTCTCCAGAGTGGTCATCACAACATTTCAGGAATTCATCCATCAGTTTCTTGAAGTATACCTGGATGATTGGATAGTCTATAGCCTGTTGAAAAACCACGTGGAAGTTTTATGTTTGATGTTAGAAAGATGTAGATAGTGCCAAATATCACTGAACATCAAGAAATGCATATTTGGAACATTGTTTGGGATATTATTGGGCCACATAGTATGCAAACAAGGTTTATTGGTAGATCCGGCAAAGATCGCAGTCATTGGTAACTTGCGAGCACAAAAAATAGTCCGTCAGCTAAGAGAGACATTAGGACACACATGATACTACAAGAAATTCATAAAAGGATATTTGTATATCACAACACCATTGGAAAAGCTGCTAAGGAAGGATAGAAATTCATAAAAGGATATGTGTAGATCACAACACCATTGGAAAAGCTGCTAAGGAAGGATACAAAGTTTCAATGGAACGACGAGTGTCAACACGGTCTGGATACCTTAAAGGAAAAGGATCAGAGGAGTTATATTCATCAGAGAACCAAAAATACAACTTATCATAGAAGAACAACAATGGAATAAACAGACAGTCAAGGAACTACTTTCATGTTACCATGTATAGGAGGAAGCACCGGATGAAGATGACCCATGCGATATTCAGATCGAAGAAGTAGAAGGTGAAAGAGATGTGGAAGGACCACCTGTAGAATCAAAAGTCATTTCCATGCCAATCAAGGTAAAGAAAGTGAACATTGGGACAGCTGAGCAACCCAAAATGGCCAGCATTGGAGACTACTGGGATGAGCAGACAATAGAAAGCATCACGAGTTGTTGTGCAAATACAATGACCTCTTTCCCACAACATTTACAGAGATGAAGGGTATAGCAAGAGAACTAGGAGAAATGAAGATACCACTAAGATTCGATGCAAGACCTATCATACAACGACCCTACAGATTGAACCCAATATACAAAAAAAAAAGTCAAAGCTGAGATCGACAGGATGCTCGAAGATGACATCATTGAACTAGTTGAAGAATCAGAATGGATAAGTCTAATGGTAGTATAGGACAAGAAACAAGGAGGAATCAGGATATGCATCGACTTGAGGAAGTTGAACGATGCCTGCCTACACAACCCATTCCTTACACTGTTCATGGATGAAGTGTTGAAGAATGTGGGGGGACATGAAGCTTACTCATTCACTGAATTATCAGGATACCATCAGATTAAGATAACACATGAGGACAGACACAAGACCACGTTTGTGATAGAATGGGGATGTTATCAGTACACAATCATGCCATTTGGACTGAAGAATGCACTCGCAATATTCTCTAGAGTGGTCATCGCAATATTTTAGGAATTCATCCATTAGTTTCTTGAAGTATACCTGGATGATTGGACAGTCTATAGCCTATTGAAAAACCACATGGAAGTTTTATGTTTGATGTTAGAAAGATACAGACAGTGCCAGATATCACTGAACATCAAGAAATGCATATTTGGAACACTGTTTGGGATACTATTGGGCCACATAGTATGCAAACAAGGTTTATTGGTAGATCCGACAATGATCGCAGTCATTGTTAACTTGCAAGCACAAAAAATAGTCCGTTAGCTAAGAGAGACGTTAGGACACACATGATACTACAACAAATTCATAGAAGGATATGTGTAGATCACAACACCAATGGAAAAGCTGCTAAGGAAGGATACAAAGTTTCAGTGGAACGACGAGTGTCAACACAGTCTGGATACCTTAAAGGAAAAGATGGTTACCGCACCAATATTAGTATTTCCAGATGGGGAAAATACATTCCATGTGCATGTAGATGCATCAACGATAACACTTGGAGCTATCCTAGTGCAGCCAGGGGTAGGATACTTGGATCACCCGATAGCATTTGCAAGCAGAAAGTTATTAGACTTAGAACAAAATTATAACATGACATAAAGAGAAGGCCTAGCCATGGTCTATGCACTATAGAAGTTTAGGCATTATATACTGGGAAAACATTTTAATATGTTCATAGATCACTCAACCCTGAAATACCTAGTCAACAAGCCAGTGTTGGGGGGGAGAATCTGCAGATTGTTACTGCTATTTCAAGAATTTGACTTTGAAGTAATAGTTAAACCATGAAAATTGAATGCAGGACTTGACCACCTATCAAGGGTCACAAATGGAGAAGAACCTACTAATCTAGAAGACAAGTTTTCGGATGCACAATTATTCTCAGTACAGATTGTTGATGAACACTTCGTAGATATCATTCAGTACTTGAGTGCAGGTAGTGCACCACAAGAATATACCGCCACATAGAAGAAGAATGTGGTAGTCCACGCAGCTGACTATCAACTAATTGCAGGACATTTATATAAAATGGGCGCAGATAGAATTTTTCAAAGATACGTATTAGAGCATGAAAGACCAAGAATTTTAGTAGAGGCCCGTGAGGGAATAACAGGAGGACACTATGTAGGTAAAGATACCACGCATAAGGTATTGCACACATGAATATGGTGGCCAATGATTCACAATGACTCGAAGGAGTACTGTTAAAGATGCAATGTCTATCGAAGGGTAGGCAAACCCAACATAAGAGACGAGATGCCACTACGACCACAAGTAACACTACAAGCATTTGAAAAATGGGCAATAGACTTCGTGGGACCAATTAACCCACTAGCCAAAATAACAGGGGCAAGGTACATTATCAGCGCGATGAAATATCTAACAATATGGGCGGAAGCCGCACCAATAAAATATTGCAGTGCAGAGACAACAACACACTTTTTGTTTGAACAAGTAATCACTAGATTTGGGTGCCCAAGAGTTTTGATCAGAGACCAAGGAATGCACTTCATAAACAACACCATCCGAGCAATGACTGGAGAGTTTGAAGTTCATCACCAGAAGAGCACACCGTATCATCCACATGCAAATGGCACAGTGGAAGCCTTCAACAAAATTCTGGAGAAAACACTGACAAAGATTTGTAACGTCAACGTAGACGATTGGGACCTCAAAGTACGAACAACATTATGGGCGTACAAGACTACATGCAAAAATTTTACAGGGCACACATTGTTTAAACTGGTTTATGGCCAAGAAGTAGGGATGATTTTAAGGATGTAAATTTATTTTAAAATGTAGAAACCTTGGCGAATATTACTAATCCTTTGTATGTCAACTATAAATGTTTGGCGATATTTTTTTTAAATATTCAAATTTCTAAGTATTTTATATAGTTTTTATAAAATTTTGGCGATTTTTAAGGAAAAATAATTTTATCCTATAGAATTTGGGCGAATTATTTTAAAAATGGCAAATCTCATTTTTGGAAAAACCATGGAAAATTAGCCCATGAGCGAAATTTAGCCCCTAAAATCATCTATGCCAAGAAGCAGTAGTGCCATTAGAATTTTTAGTACCCAACTTGTGCATAGCAGCTATCACACAAATGACAGAACGAGGTGCAATATAGGAGAGAATGAATCAGTTATTGACCATGGAGGAAGACCAAATCTTCGCAGTATTCCATCAACAAGTGTAGAAAGAAAGAGACAAAGCTTGGCACGATCGACACATCAAGAATACAACATTCAAGGAAGGAGATCTAGTCTTGATGTATGACAACAAATCATTTCAGCACTTGGGAAAGCTTAGAATGCATTGGTTAGGACCATACGAAGTAAAATCTACAGATAGAGGAGATGTACATATAAGAGATTTAGCAGGTGCAAAAATCAGAGGAATGATCAATGGGAGATGACTGAAGCTGTATAAGGACAGTCGACCACCCACTGCGCAATTAAAAAAATAAAAAATAAAAAAAATGAAGAGGGCGCAACATGCCAGAGATAAAAAGGCCACATGAAGTTTGAAACATGAATTCGATAAAGGCAAGGACAATGGTTATATACAAAGGGAAACAAGAAGGAAAAGGAAAGTCGGTGAAAGCGGGATGACAGGACAACACTAGGCAGAATTAAAGGATGGTAAGGACCGATGGGACATCACATTAATCGCGCCAACTGGAGATGGAAAAGAAAGTGTAATGGAAAGTACAAAACTGCCACAGATGCATTGAACCCACAATTATGGTGCATTAAATCCATAATGGAGGAAGCGTCCTCGACAATCTTCATGGCAAGCCGATATAACACGCGAGCATGGGAGCAACTAGTCTATTCGCGAAAGGAGAAAAGACATAGAGTAATAGCAACCATAATGCACAGAGTGAGAATACAGAGATCACGGAGGTTACTCGAACCCAAAAAATGTTCGACAGTCACCATTATGGTACCACTGAATCCAGTAGAAGCAAGCTAGAGAACCAAACCGACCAGGGTTCAAGGTAGGTCACGAGGACCATTGGAAGAGAATGAACAATAGAAGCTAGAGATCGTTGATATCGACGAAATCCCATCCCCAGAGACGATACTAGTGAGTTCTACACAGATTTTGGAAGAGATCCAATAGCTAGAAGCATAGGCCATGAAATTAGATATGCCAACAGCAACGCGGCAACCCCAGAGCTAGGAAGCAGAAACCCAAAAGGAGGTGCAACCAGAGAGCACTGAAGCAGCCCTGGAAGTTAATGGAACGACATAGAATTTGAAAGCAGCAGTGGAGCCATATGAGTGTCAAACAACCATCTCAGAACACCCAGTAGGGGAGACCACTGAAGATGCCTTGGCTTGGCCAGAATGGCTTATGGGGGAGAAACCAGAAGCTGTTGGAACTTCAAGCCAACCACCATAGTAGAAAGACAAAGTATAGATACCAAGCTCACCCCACAAGAAACCTACAACATAAATTGTTCTACCACGCATACCAACTGAAGTACAGGTAGGACCAAAGCTACTAGGTTATGTTAGGAAGCTCAAATATTTAGACCACGATGTAGTAGACAAAGCCAAGTTCCTGAAACTTGCACATAGGGTCTTTATACAGACCATAGGCACAACTAAATTTGGAGAACCGATCAACCAGCCATACCAGTGGGCAACTAGGCTGGATAAAACATAAATCTTAGGTCTGTTGAACCTAACACATTTTGGTAGAGGCTAGAATGCAACAACATGTGTTAAAAAACTGTTAGTAGTAACACATGGAGGGGACATATGGTTGGAAAAACCCATCCCCATAACTGTTGAGCTTATCGCACAAATAACAGGGTTACCAATTCGGGGTATGGATCCCGCATTGATTCTGGATGACAAATCTAAGGAGAAAGAACTAACAAAAGAAATGAAGATGAAGTATGGCACTGCCAGGGGGACGAGAGGCATCATCATCAAAAGGATCAACAATGCAGCCACACAATTGGGTGAAAAAATCTTAGCCTACAAGCTGCTAAGAAAATGTTGCAGAGAGGAAGTACCAGCTGGAGTCATTGTAGTTGCAACCCAATGCGCAGAAGGCACCTTAATGAGCTGGATGCCATACTTATTGAACTTATTCCAAGAGGAATGCAAATATGCTCAGGACCTAGGCATAGAGTTCCATTACTCATGGTTTATTACCCTAATAGTCTTCATGGGATGGAAAGAATCAGGGTATGTAGTTTTTTGTACCAGACCACAGCCAGAGGGAGTGAGGTATCTATTGCTGAGAGTCGGGCTGCATGCCAGGAATAAGAGGGAGAATGGGATCATATTTGAAGCATTCCTATGAGACATCCAGGAATCCATTGACCGATAATGGAGAATAACACCAGAGGTTGTCGCACGATATGTGGACATCGCCAATTTCGAGGCCACATGAGAAACAATGTGGATGCAGGCTAGGCAGGATCCGACTAAACAATGGCTACAGATGCGTTGCTGTATCACAGAGGGTGAAATTGACATGGTCATCAACGAATGGATTTATGAATGGATGATCCCAACCATCACCCAGGAAGTAGCGCAAAGAATAACAGAGGAAGAGGCAGAGCAGGGAGACACACAACCTCCAGAAATCCAAGTGCCCAAGAAAACAAGAATGGGCCAAGGCAAGCCAACACAGACAATTGAAGGGACAAAGAAGGCAGGGACCTAAAAAGGGAAAAAGGAGAATACACAACCAACCAATGAACCACAGAAACAAGCCAAGGGAGCGCATGAGATCACCTCAAATCCCAACACACAAGAACCAGGGGGAAATAAGAGACCATCCGCGCAGGAAGGAGGTGCGTGCAAGAAATTGAAGGTGCAATGAGAATCACCAGAATATACGATCATGAAGGATGATGGGGAAATGATTGCCAAAATGGTCCAGGACTGTCTAGCAGAGGACTTCTACCACACAACACATCACAGGGACAAACTGCAAAAAAGAGCTAGCATAAATGGGGCAATTCCTCAAGAAATTCGGGGAAGTACACATAGCAAGAAGCAATAGAGGGATAGAGCCATCAACACCATAGACAGAAGGAAGAGTGGAAGAGGAAAATTGATAGTCAGACAAGAGGATATTGCAGCCACACACAACCATCCATATCAACCCCATTATGCTGCGCATGGACGAAATTGTGGGCCAGACACCCTTGAAAGACTTGAGCCAGATATAACTTGTGTTGACAAGGATACCATTAGGGGCATTACACAGGTTGTAGGTGAGCATCAACCACGAGGTACAGTCTCGAGCATGTAGATACTTAATCGAATTGAAGCATGCAACAAAGAAACAAGACGAATTGAAAATAGGCTACGAGAAGGCCAAATATGAGACCGAGGAAGAAAGGGAGCGCCTAAAAGGATTGGAGCAGAAAGTGGTAGGAACTTATGAAAAGATTCCACAGGCCGTGCAGAGTGAGGAAATCACAATTGCGGAAAAGATTGTTCAGATTGCATAGACAATTGATCAATATCAGAAGGAGATTGAGAATCTTCGAGAACAACTCACACCAACCACTCCACCAATGGTCAAGGAGCAAAGGAAACAACAAGTAACAATGCAGTTGCAGAATATAGAACAACAAGTTAGCACAACAACTGACTTGTTCGAGAAGGCATCACAACTTTGGACAAGGTTGGAGGAGGATCCACAGGTCCAATTGTGGGACAAAGAAGAGGAAAGGATCAATGAAGTGATCCAAGAGCTCAAGCAAAATCAGAAGACCATACCAATCCCAGAATGAGTCAAAGGGATATAGGAGATGAAGAAGATGCAGGCATAACTCATCACTATTCAAACACATAAAGACGAGTGTTAGGCTCAAATAGAGCCATTACAGGAACAGGTAGTAGAAGTACTCACATAGGCAGAAGTAGTTAAGACACATATAGCACATACCCAGGTAGAATGTGCAGGATTGATCAACGATGAATTGGCAGTCCAGGTAGTGGACACAATCAAGGAGAAGACCGTGTATGCGCTGACACAAGCAACATAGCTCAAGGAAAAGTTCCAGACGATCACCAAGGAGATCGAGGAATCTTAGAAGGATTAGGTGGCTGAGGATGAGCCACATGTCAATGTTGGGGGCCTATTGGCACCAGGATGAAGTGGAAAGAAGGATGGACGAAGTAGAAAGAAGGATGATCGTGGAGAAATAAAGCGTCCAGAAACTAAAGTAACAATTGGAAGGAAAAATAGCATGCGTGCATGCAAGAAAGCATGCACAAGGAAAGTGACAGCTGAAGGAAGAACAACATGCATGCATGGGAGGAAGACCTAATGTCGGTAGGGTTAGGGTTTTGGCAATACATTGTAAATGAATGAAGAGCTCGATAGATATAGATATAGTTATAGATATGTAGGTATCATTGCGGGGTTCGGTTCCTTATTAGTTCATTATTTTTGTATTAGAGATGTACGAGTTGATGTGATTTGCAATGTTGTTATGAACTATTTTGTAAGTTGTTGATCTAG
The DNA here is from genome assembly GCA_010110895.2 of Picea sitchensis. Classification (NCBI taxonomy): domain Eukaryota; kingdom Viridiplantae; phylum Streptophyta; class Pinopsida; order Pinales; family Pinaceae; genus Picea; species Picea sitchensis. The sequence goes on along the minus strand of SNQJ01S0018284.1, from coordinate 27,899 downwards.
AGGAGAAGAGTGAAGGAAGATTTGAGGATTAGATCACAGGCTGCGGAGCCTAGTGCGATCTAGTTCACTTCATATAGATCTTACCCATCTGAGGAGAATTGTAAGCGTGCAACGCTGGAAATGTAGAACTACCATAATAAAAGAGCCAAGAGCCAAATCTTTGTGGATGTATCCCAGGAGGGGGTGAACCATGGTAATATCTATGTAATATGATAAATGAATGCATATCTTTGTCTTCTTTCAATAGTTAATTGTTGTGCTTAATGAATGAGTTAATATATTTCTACGAAATATGATTGTGTTGTTAAGGAAATAAACTGTGGAAGATAAATTCATAACCGCGAATAATAGTAGATTGAAATCACAATTCGTAGTATATGGCTCTGAGTAACAAACCCCTATCTCATACTCAATCCTAGGCTGTAAATACCTGAGTCTTACAGCCACCCATTTAAATCTGTCTCAGGTGAGACTATGCAACACATTCTGTGTGCTGTGTTTCCTTCTGGTTTACCAAGAGGGTCGATAGTTTTAAAGGCTTTGTTGGAAACCCGAAATACATGAACCCTGGGGAAATAAATCATATGGTAAAGAAAGAGTAGATAAACCAACATCACACGATGTTGGATTTCATCACCAACTAGTACATTCATCGCGAGAAGGCATTGCTTGCTTGTTGGTTCTCTAGATTTTTATCAAGTGTTGTTTATTTACTTGATTGTCTTTCAAAATTGAGACTGTAGATGATAAAGTTCTTCATAGATCACATAAGATGAAAGGGTTTCCTCTAGAAGGCTACAAACCCTTACCTCCTAATTCACCTGAATATTTTTATCGTGAAGAGGTTGAGAATCATTCAGATGCTGGGAGTGTTGCTACTCCTTTGTTAGAAAATCCTGAGAGAGCCTTAGCTACGGGTGAGGAAGATTCCACTCTTCCTATTAACCCTGCTTCACAAGTTCCTCTCAAGCCACTCCTTCTCCATTTGGACTCATCGGGTAACGTTATATAAGAATATTACCCCCGTCCGCCGTCAAGGCAATATACCGAGACATAGATGGAATCCACACCACCAAATTTTAATGACGAGTACACAACTCCTGTCCGTTGTACTGACATGGTAAATCCACAAAAAAAACTTATTCGTTCTATATGGAGAACTCCATCGAGACGTGACCTTTATGAAAAATTCAATTTTAGCTGACCACCTTTTGACCCTCTTACCTCTACTAGTGCCGAGGCTGGACCGTCGGGTTAGACTATCGACCATCCCATCGAAAAAGTAGTCAATACTGCTACCATGTTAGTACAATTTCAAAGTAACATTGGATTCGTGTTGCCTGGTCATGTGCAAAGCACCTTGACAATTACTCCTACTATACCTCTTCAACCCACAACTCCTTATATTCCGCAAAACCCTATTGGGACACATGTGCATCACAAAATTCAGAACCCTTCCATACACATACACTCAACTGCAAATCAAATCCCGACTAGGGGGAAACCACCATCTAGTGGACGCATCCCTCCTAGGGGGAAACCTTCTTTACACATACCCATGCCCACTGGGGGGAAACCCCCTTTCATCAGTCAAACCCCAGTTGTTACCCAATAAATGGTAGGGGGACAACCTTGTTTTACTGGAAACCCTTCACAATCCTAGGGACCACCCCAAGTAGGTATGTTTCATCAACCATATCAGGGAGGGCCATCATACCCCAACCCATAAGAAGGAATACCGAATCCAAATACTTCTGGATTACATTTTGGACAAACTTTCATGGGGGTCTCGAATCCCACTTGGGGTCCTCAAGGTCAACAATATTATCCTCCCCAAAGGCTTTACCCTCCTCAAGGAAAACCTCTTTACCCTCCTCAAGGGCCAAATGGTTATCCACCTTAGACTAATCAAGAAAACTATCCTCCCATGGGGTACACTGGTTATCCTCCCCAGGACCAAACAAGTTTCCTTTCTCCTTTCGTGAACGTTCCTCAATAGATGAATCCTACCTATACTAGTCAACAACAATTGTACATGGGAGGGCCTATTGACTAAAACTACCCACCTCAACTAGTTTATGTCCATACTGGTGTCCCCATTCCACACCAATATCATCCTCAGGTTAATAGACAACTACCATTCTTAGCCACACTAGATCTACCAGATCTATCAATATTGATAAATGATCCCATACTACATTCTCCCTTCTTGTCATTTATTCCTACTAAATTGCCTTTTGACATCCTAAAACTTGATGGTAAACCTGACGAAGACCCTAACAACCACGTTATGAATTTTCATCTATGGCATTTATCAAATTCACTTATGGATGATTTTATCTGGTTACATCTTTTTCGGTGCACACTTACGGGTTCAACAGCCAAATGGTACATTGAGCTCCAACGCGATACTTTTCAAGATTTTAATTCCCTTGCCATGGTTTTTTTCATGCACATTCAATTACCCATCTGTTACGAGACTGGTACAAAAATCTTGACCTCCCTTCGTCAAAACAACTCTGTACATATCTCTAATCATATTCATGAGTGGAGACAATGACGAAGGTTGATCAAAGAAACCATTCCTGACCAATTATTGGCTAATGGTTCACTAAATATCTTTTACTTCCAATTGCTAGTGACGTAGCCATGGGTGGTGTCGTCACTAAAGAGTAAGCCATTTCTTGTGCCTAATACATGGACTTGGTTTATTCCCAATTCGGTACTTTGTATGAATTGATTCTGAATGCTCCCTGTACATCAATCGATCCATCAAAACCATCTTCCATAGCTCATGCAGATGGATTTATCGGTTCCTTCAAGACCCAATCCAACTCACAATTGACCGGATCGGCTAATCGCTTGGTTACTCCATCCACTACCGGTTCGACTTCACTCTCATCCACCTCCACCCCAAATCAAATATACGAGGTGAATGCAATTCAATATACTTCTCCACAACAGTTAGGGGGGAAGAAGAAAACAAAAAATAAACCAAAGAAAAACAATAATCAAAATGAAAATCCAAAAACACCAACTAACCACCTGCTACTGAGAAACAACCACAACGAAAACCAAAATTTCCATGTCTCATTTGTGGTGACGATTGTTTGCACTCTTTTCGTCGATGTGTGAGCAAAAAGTGAGTGCTTACATGCCCTGTTGGGCTCTGCAGAGCATGACAGCTGTGATGTAAAAGGTTAGAAAGAAAACAATAAAGCTATTAACAAGAATTAAACAAAAATTAAATGAAACTATGAGCATGTAAAAGAAATGAAAAACAAATGTAAATGGACCAATATCACCAATGTATAGCTTGATCTGATTGATGAAATCCAAAGACACACAATGGAGAAAGAGGACTTGGGTCCCTTCCCTCTCCAAAGGAAGGCTCTTGAGGCCCTCAACTGATTGCTCTCCTTACAAAAAAGGGTGGAAATGTGGGTGAAAGAACTCCAAGCTTATTCACACAAGAGAGGGGTGAATAGCTTATGAAATGCAGCCTACAATGTGTGTTGCCAAAGAGTGAGTCTCTAGCAATCTCAACAGCATAACAATACAAAGAATTCCTTGAGAAAATGGTGGTCATTCATGGCTTTTTATAGCCAAGCATTGAGTCATTATGTGACCTCTTTTGAATGTGAAAAGGGGCTCTTTAGGGCACAATTAG
>SNQJ01S0018284.1:1893-18294 GCA_010110895.2 Picea sitchensis | reverse complement strand
TGTTGTTTTCTTTGCATATAGGGGGTTACAGGGTTACATACTCAACAATCCAGGGCAGTAATGCCCATGGATCTTCTACACTAAGAGAACTTCTCAGTGCTCACAATTTTTGTTAATGAATTTGCAATATTATTCAAAGTGTCCACCTTCATCAACACCACTTTCTTTTCTTCAACCATGTCTCTCACAAAGTGATATTGAATATCAATATGCTTTGTCTTTAAATGATAAGATGGGTTCTTCGCTAGAAAAATTGCACTCTGACTATCACAATCTATCCTTACAGCTTGATGTACCAACCCAATACCTGAATACAATCTTTGTAACCATACTGCTTCCTTACTTGCATGAGTGGCTACCATGAATTTGACTTATGTAGTTGAAAGTACCACTATAAACTATCTTTTTCTCATCCAACTTATTTCTCCTCCAAAAAGGTTAAACATATAACCACTTGTAGATATCCTACGATCTAGATCTCCAGCATAGTCTACATCCACAAAGCCATGTATATCCAACACTCTGTCCAATCCTGGTATTCCTTGGTAGCACAATCCATAGCTAGCAGTGCCACACAAATACATGAAAACCCTTTTTACTGCTATCCAATGCTCCTTCTCTGGTTTTGACATATACCTGCTCAAAACTCCCACTGCATGTGCAATGTTTGGTCTAGTACAAACCATTGCATACATCAAGTTGCCAACTGCACTTGCATATGGAAAACATACCCAACAATACTAGGACATATGACACTCTGGCTAAACATGATAAGGAAAGTGTAACTAATGGTACTACATCAGATCCACCATCGTTACTCCTCCATCTGGACCACTCCAGATTGAGAAACCTATCTTCGACTCTATCTTATGTCCACCCAAGAGTAAAATTAGAAAGTCAACCTTTAATCCTAGTTCACGTGCCGCTCAAAACTACAACATCGTTGAAGATTTGGCCCAAGCACCATGTGCTATGTCCGCTCCCGAAGTTCTCCAACATTTCTCTAGTCAATGTAGGACTCTCTTGGAATCTATCAGATAAATATATCTCGAGTCGTCTAATAATATCATGTTTAACCTCGATAATTTCAAGTCACGAATCACTCACCAGCTTGCATTCCAGATCGATGTTGTTGTTCACAATCAACATATTCATCAAAAAATCTTGGATGAGGGAGATTCCACATGTGTCATGTCGTTGGTTTGTTGGAAAGGGTTGAAATCACCTGGTCTTAATCAATCCTCTACCATGTTATGAACATTCGATGGGAGAGGATTCTGTCCTCATGGACTTATATAGTCCTTAGTTGCTCAATTGGGAGGCAAGACTACCTCAATAGATGTTTAGGTAGTCGATTCTCCCCTCGATTACAACTTGTTTTTAGGAAGAATTTGGTTTTATGCCATAACCTTCATCACTTCATCGATGTTTCAATGTGTACAGTTCCCCCATCAGGGTAAAATTGTGACCATCAATCAGTTAGATTATTGCACCCCTGACGCTCGCACTCCCGCAACCAACAACATTCCTTTTTTGGGAGATTCCAAGATCACTTACGAAAGTGTAGGAGTAGGTATTTTAAAAGACTCTTCGCTTATGGGTACCTTTCTTGCACTGCTTCCTCCCACTTTGCAACATATCACCACAATCAATATGATCTCGACTATGACATATCAATCCTACAAATCATCTGATCCTTGGATCGTGCCTAGTCCTTTAGAATATGATGCAATAGGTGACACTATGCCACTTAGTCCTGCAGAGGCTGCGTAAGACACCATCCATTCTACCTCTCCCTCACTGGATGACCAACATCTATTGGCGTCTACAACTTACTCACTGTCATCTTGGTTGGATTACCTATCCTCTACTTTCGATTACATCCTACAAATTTTTCCATTGGACAAATCTATTATGGAAATGCTTAGTATCGAAGAGGCACCATGGGATGATAACCACCATTGTTCATCCTTTCTTCCTAGTTTGGATGGCATTGAGAAATATGTACACTCTATCTTTCCTAGCGATATCATCGATTTTCCCCGATCTCCAATACTCACTCAGTATACCATCTCTGAGGGGAATTTGGCCAAAATCTCTTCTATGATTACTATCGACATATCAATCAAAGAAGGTATTGTGAAAAACATTCATCTAGGTGCAAATTGTTCACATGAAGAAGTGGAAAGTTATACCGCTTTATTCAAATAATTCCGTGACATATTCACTTGGAGTTATGAAGAAAAGCCAGGGATCTATCCGTCGATCATTGTGCATGAGATCAAAACTTACCTAGGCGTTAAACCTGCAAGACAAAAGCTTTTCCCGGTTCATCCTAAGAAAATCGTGGCCATAAAGGTAGAAGTGGAGAAACTATTGAAGTTTGGTTTTATTTATCCTATCCCCTTGACCGAATGGGTTTCCAACATCGTTCTGGTCTCTAAGAAACATGGAACCATTCGTGTTTGCATCAATTATAGAGATCTTAATAAGGCTTGTCCCAAAGACAATTACCCTACACCTTTCATCAACCAAATTATTGATAATTGTGCTGGCAGCGTCATTTTTTTGTTCATGGATGCATTTTTCAGATACAACCAGATTGACATCCTACGATCAACATAAAACAACCTTCATCTTTCCTTGGGAAACATTCTCTTATCGAAAACTACCTTTTGGTATTAAAAATGCTAGAGATACTTTTTAGCGGGTCATGTCATATGCATTCCATGCTATCAAACATATTATTGAACCCTACCTCGATGACTTACTCACTCATTCGTCTCATCGACGGGACCACATTGGTCACCTATGAGCCATGTTTCTTCGATGTTGGTTTTATCACATACATCTAAGCCCCCACAAATGCATCTTTGCTGTCGAATCAGGTCGACTCCTTGGATTCGTAGTTTCCAAAGATGGGATTAGGGTGGATCCCTTAAAAGTTAAAGTTATTCTCGCTTTACCCCCTCCCAAAAATCGGACCCAACTGCAAAGTTTGAAAAGGAAGGAAAACTTTCTTCATCATCTCATTTGCAATTACACTCAACTCACTAAAGGATTTATGAGCTTGTTGCAGAAAGATACCCCTTTCATCTGGGATGAGACTGCTCAACGCTCATTTGATGCACTCAAGCATGCCTTAACAAACATGCCTCTTTTGCACCCACTAGATTATGCAAAAGACTATATCCTTTATTTGGTTGCCTCTACTTCCACTATTGCTATGGTGTTAGTACAAGAAGATAATGATGGCGACAGACATGTGATCTACTATTCGAGTAAGAGTCTATCCAGTCCCAAGCTCCGATATTCACATGTTGAAAAGTTGGCTCTCGTCAGAGTTATTTTCACCCAGATAATTTGCCTTTACATCCTGTTACACACTACCACATTCATCGCAGAATTGAATCCCATGTACCATATCTTGTCTCGTCAAGTTCTTGGGGGAAAATATTCCAAATGGATTGTTATTCTCTAGGAATTTGGTCTCAAGTTTGCCAAATCAAAAACTAAAAAATCGTTGGTCTTTGCACAATTGATTTTCGATCTTCCCTATACTGATGAAGATACTAAGCCCAATGATTCTCTTCCCGACTAATCCCTGTTCCTCATTAGTATGTCCAATCCTTGGTATGGAGATATTCTTCTCTATCTCCAAACCCAACGTTTTTAGCCGAACATCTCACATGATGAACGACGTCGTATCCGACACCATTCCAAATACTACCTCATCATCGGCGACACATTGTATCGCCATGGCATTAATACTGTCCTACGACATTTTTTAACCCACGATGAGGCTGAATGAGTGTTAAATGACTTTCACCTTGGAGCTTGTGGCGATCATCTTTATGGGATGGCTACAACCTAAAAAATCTTACTTCTTGATTATTTTTGGCCTTCTATCTTCAAAGATTGCATCGATGCCATCAAAATATGCCCACCCTGTCAAATATTTTAGAAGAAAGAATGTAACCACCCTGCTCCACTGCATCCCATTGTTGCCATCGGATCCTTTGCAAAATGAGGCATCGATTTTATGCAATGTAATCCTAACTCGGTCGGGGGGCATAGTTATATCATCATTGCCATTGATTTCTTCACTAAATGGGCTGAGGCTATGCCTACATTCTTTAATGATGGCCATACTACAACACTCTTTCTTTTTAACCACATCATAACTCGATTCAGTATCCCACAAGCTATTGTAACCGACCATGGCTCACACTTTCAAAACCATATGATGAGTGAATTGCACACCAAGATAGGTTTTCACCATGAAAACTCATCTCCCTAATATCCTCAGGTGAATGGACAAGTTCAATCCATCAACAAAGTCCTGAAGACCATGTTCCAATGCATGGTGGGAACAAACAAAACCTCTTGGCACTTGAAACTCTTCTCCGCAGTCTGGGTCTATTTCACTTTAGTGAAAACTGCAACTAGATTCACACCATTCTAGTTGGTATATGAAATAGAAGCGGTGTTACCAATCGAATGTGAGATCCCTTTGTTGAAACTTACCGTAGAACTCCTACCTCACACTTCTATTGAAGATGAATGATTCCTATATTTAACCAAGTTGGACGAAACCTGTCGTGATGTTGCTCTCATTAATGAGACGTATAAAAAACAAATGAAAAATCAATATGACAAATCTGTTCAACCTTGTGCTTTTGCAGAAGGAGATTTGGTCTTATTTCATGATCAAGATCGTGATAAGCTGGGGGTAGGAAAGTTAGAATCCATGTGTCACGAGCCTTATATCGTAAAACATGTGCTACACAGAGGTGCCTATGAGTTAGTCAACTACAATGGAATATCGCTCGGTGAGCCCTGAAATGGGCTTTACCTCAAGAAGTATTATGCATAGAATATATCGCATGTGTGATTTATACATTATTGTACTATATACTCTTGACTTGGTGTGTCTTTTCTATTGCATGCACAAGTTTTGTCTTAACTGCTTATACTTTTCTTTGTGATTGCATGCACAGATGAAATCTCCCTTTCCCATCTATTTCGGGTTTGCAGATGGCGCTAGTCGACACACCCAGAACATTGCTTCTGCAGCTTGGGCCATCTACCACTCTAGCGAGTTGGTGAGTTCAGGAGGAATTTGCCTTGGATCTGTGACCAAAAACATGGCAGAATATCATGCCATCATCGGACTCTTAACCAAGGCCTCTTCTCTAGATATCACTCAATTGATGATCAATCTAGACTCTCAACTTGTGGTTTGTCAACTTAATCATGAGTATGCCATTCACAACTCAGTTTTTCTACATCTCCACCTAAGGGTTCACCGTCTCGAAGGATCATTTGAATTTCTCCAATACAGACACATACCGAGAGAACTCAATACAACTTTAGATTCGTTAGCTAATTACATGTTGGATTGGTATCTTGTGCATAGATAAAACATTTCGAAACATAAATCATATGTACACAAAAACATCACATAATATAAAAAATGAAAAATTGATAGGCACTGCAAAACTCGTAAATATATATGTGTGACATAAAAAGTAAAAAATAAAATAAAAAAAATCATCAAAATGTACATAACGAGGCAAAATGCTTGGGCCTTCAAGCCCATAATATCGTCATAAAGACTACAAAAATCAACAGAGGACCCTAATCATCCTCTTGTATCACATTTTTCTCTACATAGCACACTACTACTCATGCCACCCGGTGAAGAAAATGGTTGAAGCTTTCGGGAACCCAACTGTATGTTGTTGCAAGTGTACATGCACATCTCGCCTCTTGAGGGGTGCAACACTCATCGTCAAACACCAAAGTTTCCTCTCTACCTCTCTGAGCCCTCCTGCTACAACATCGTGCTTAGATGCTACCTATGCATCTCCACGACGCCCCAATGCCGACATCTCCACCGGGCATGATGCACCTCTGTATGAATGATGAAAACAAAATATTTTAGATTCCTCATTGTACAACCCAAAAACATATAAAATAAAAAAACAAACAAAATATTATGTTGCAAGGTTATGTTTCACACCTGATGCATCCCATTGGATTCCCTCGAGAAGTACCAGGTCAACGCTACCTCTGAAATCTACCCCAGCATAGGAGAAGTTATTAATAACCACCAACTGTCTCCTCCACCATGTGAAGAAGTCAGTTGTGAATCTAAATGCTGAGGGATCATTCCCCAACCTAGGGGATAGGATGGTCCACCTCTCCATACGAGGCTCGGTCACAAGATGTGCTATTAATGCAACTTGTGGCTGCATCTAAGGGACCTTCTATAAGAAAAACAAAACCAAAAAGGAACCGTATCCAAACTATTTTTGTCTTCCTGTTCTGCATTTGGATATTTGTCCTTAAACATTTATGAGGAACCCTGTACTCCAATTGAATAGTCTAGGTTCTAAGAACTGGATGGAATAAGAGATATGTGATTTTGAAGTCAAGTGAGCACTATTACTCCCCGCCAACTTGGTGATGGAAAACAAAATGGATCGAACTGCTAAGTCTCTCACATCCTTTATCACAATTTGACCACCCACCAACCGCAACCCTGGTATGCAATGCTCGACAATGTATGCCTCGGTTGGTTGAGGAGTTGCCCAATGTCTAGAAAAGAGGATGGGTTCCCCTCTCCTCGAGAGCCCCGTTAGAAAATATACATCATCTAGTTTGATCTCAAGCATGTACGGTCCGAAGCAGAATGCTTGCTCAACATTGTTCCATAGACCAATCAAATACTAAAGCAATAATACTTCTTTTTTCATGTTTTGCATCTTGTAGTATTTGAGAAAACCACAGTTTCACAAAGCCACCCTCACTTGAGGATATTGGAGAGCGACAATATCATTGAAATCATGTTCACACTCCTTCCACTCTATCATGGCTAAGAAATAAATGAAATATGCAAATATAACATTTAAACATCATTACTCAAAATTTAATGGAAAAAAACTGCCTCTATTTAGCCCCAAAATCATTTTTTTTCCAAGTTCTGCGCCTAACGCTCCCTCAAAACAACCTACAAAGTGATAACACGCCCTAGGCATATGCACCGGTGCACTGAAATATCGGTTGATTCTCCCCTCAATGCCTTGAGGGAGCGTCGATCTGGTTTGACGCTTTAGGGTCTCTTAAGGAGCCTAGAACGCTCAAAATAAATGCTAAAACATAGTAAAAAACTATGAAAATGGATGAGGAGGAAGAGATTACTAACCTGGTCTGGCTGAATATGGAAATTAGCGCTCACAGCTCCCATGGTCGTTGCTCGAAAAAATTCTTCCAAGAGGAGGAGAATCCAAAATCTAGAGGAGAATGGTAAAAAACAAATGGTAAAATGAAATTTTAACCTATTTTGGTATTTGATAAGTTCATTTTGATATTTTAACCTTGTTATAAAGTCATTTTTTGGGTTTTTAATCATTTTTTTGAAGAATTACTAATACCTTATGCCCATATAGCTTGTTTTTATAGAATTTCAAGTAATGTCTTTCAGTAACCTTGTAACTTTGATGAACATAATATTTGTTCTTTCTCGCGCTCACAAAAACATGAGAATGTAACCGAGTAGACTTTTATCACTTTTTCGGACTCGTAAAGGTTATACGCAAAATGAAACTCCTGAAGTCATCTTTAAGCTCTTTTCAAACTCTCTAAATATGAAAATATTGCCAAGTGATCTTGCTTCCTTTGATGCTCGTTAAAAGGTTTTGAAAGGGCATATTCCGAGTAACAATTTATCTCTTTTTCGGACCTCCGGGATTAAAATTATGAAAAAGGACAACCCTGGAGTCGCATTTAAGTTCTTTTCAAACTCTCTAAAAATGAAAAACCACCAAGTTTCCCTTCTCTGGACTCGCTAAACCACACATTGAAGGGCCCATTTGGGAACAAACTCTTATTTCTTCTAGTTTGTTAAAAAAAGGAAGAGGAGATCACCAAAGGTGATTTATATCGAGCATGTGTTACCCTCCTTGAGCTCATTAAATTAAAAAGAGGTACTCATCTATCTGGATGGGGGAAAAATTGAAGGAAGTGGGTCAAGTTTCTTGAGAATTTTTTTAAACAACTCTTGTAGTTTCCCTTGAACACGACACTTGTTTTTAACCTTCACCCTGAACACTTGGATAATCTGTTAAACCTCTGCACTGAACCAATCCTATGAGTCTTTCCACTCCTTTGAGTCATCCAAATAATGTCACAACACCCACTACATTATGTTTTGGTCCACTCTATGTTTATGCTGCCAAGTCTCATGTCATGCCTCAATGTTTAAGGGAAGTATCTGCATCAGGAGTCAACCATCCACAAAATTACTAGTTTCCATACATGTGTCAGTCTATAATTCATTCTCTATATCTCATCATTTCTATGTCAGTTTTTTGTCAATGATGGGGGATACATCAAGGCCCTCCTTCGACGAGTATTTTCCTATCGAATTCAATACATCATCTGGGAATCAGACTTAGAAACCATTTAGTACCTTGGGACATGCATGCCTCAATGGCAGGCCTCCTTGCTTCCAACAATAGGTTTACATCATTGACCTCTGATTGGATGATTCCACAAATGTTCAACCTTAGCTCACTTATTCACATTCGCTGGATTGTACTAGGGTACCTTGGGAGTCATTGACATCATTGGTGATTTCCCTCGCACTTGTTAATGATTCACCTTAATGACCGGTAATCAAGTGGTTTCTACCATGTTTGACATCAGGACATCTATTCACATGGTTATATTCAAACTACATTGGGATTGGGACGAAGAACCTAGGTTGAGTATTCACTATGACATCTGCTTTTCCATGCCACGAAGGAAATTATTTGTGCATGATAATACTTATGCTATCACATAGATCCACGTTGTATTGGTCTGTGGCTATGTCTTATCATCTTGTAGCTCCACTGTGTATTTTGTGTGGCTACGATCAGTCCATGTCATGGAAGTATGGATCCACATTGTATCACTGGTGGCCATACCCTTAGTCAATATCATCATGGATCCGAAGTGTATTTATTGTTGGCCATACCTTGAGTCATTTATTACCCAAGCATAGGTATGCCTGCCCTAGGATTGAAACACATGATAACATTTGTTTGATGGTTGTCTGCAACTTCTACGAGGTTCTCCAACTCCATACTCTTTCTTCGAAAAATCTACAAAGTCTTTCGGTCATCAACTTTCATCTTCTGAATTCACACTTTGGGGGGAAATCTGTTACACGTAAAAATTACTCACTTTGATAATGTCACATTCTCATTTTCGCACTTTTGTCACAAGTGTCGTAAATGTCACATTTTTGTTCCGCATGTGTTGCATTGCGAACGACACCATGGAAACACTTGATACATCCTATAGAACATGTTGGAAGAATAAGCCACATCATTTTTCAGATGAAACACATTGTTTTTCTATGAGAATTGGTCATCTTCACAAATGTTTGGAATATCAATGCTCCTCTGCTCATATGCAGGGAGCATTAGTGCTCTCTGTCTATCTAGAAGGAAGCGTTGTTACGCTCTGTATCCCATCGTAAAGGAGCACTGATTGGTTGAGAAAATCATGGGTAGAAATCCCCCTTTTATATAAGGACAACTAGAGATGATTCGAGTTGGTTTCGCTTGAGTCTAACCCTTAGGCTACATCTAAGGGAGATACCACAACTGATGGAGTCATATCCTCAACTAATCCCAAATATAAACAAGGTGGTTGAGCCTCTCAAAGCCTATAAATGGAGACATTCTCATGGTGAACAAGGAGAAAAATAATCAACAAAAGTATTGTCATTCTGATCATGGATATTTCGAGCAAGGAGTTGGATGAGGAGGATTTGGAGAAGCTGCTACAACACCATCCATGATTGTAAGTGTCTCTTTCAAGTTCTCATCAATATACTTGGCCTATTCCCTTCTAGTTTGTGTACCTTACATATGCTTGTCTATTATAGATGATTTTGTTTAATCCAATATGGTAGAGTAGGAGTTTCCTTGTTTCCTTTTGCTTTCCTTAGTTTTACAGGTATCAAGTTGTGTGAAAGAGTTTGGACATTAATCTCAAATTAGAGTAGCGAGGACAAATATAAAAAATAGGTATGATCACCTTTTTCTCCTTCTCTCTTTTTGGATAGTTAAAAAAATCTCAAAGGGATGTTAGTGTCCATTTGTACCTTTCTGCATTGGTATTATGGGTCTAGAATCCAAGGGGATATTCACTTGTTTGCAGGGGAATTATTCCATAAAAGGCACCCAAGACAACCACTTGACCAACTAATGCGACATGGGTGCCTGAGAAAATCCAAATTTTGTATGCTTGAGGAATTGGGAGAGGGTACCCATGCCCTTCTAGATGGATATGTTACATCCTCCCCCACCTCAAGTCGTTTTTGTCCCTTAAAACATCCACAAAATATTCAATCTCCAAGTCTCCACCTAAACTCGTGCCCCCATCACAACTAAGTGTACTAGAAACCCTAAGTGTCGTACTGATTGGAAACCCAAAATTCTATCAAAGTGAAAACCCCAAGTTTCCAACTCACATTACCATCATCTGAAACCTCGTCCAAACAATCACACTGCTCTCTTCCCAAATTTGTGTGTGACCAATCTGTCTGCTACATTGGAAAGATGTCTCCTCCCCAACTTTGTCTGCAATGTCCAAGCTACCACTGTACTATTGCCAATATCACTCTCCATTTTGCTACTGATGTTGCCTCAACCATTGTTGTAAACTCAATAAAAAATTCAAAAATTTCTAAGTGTTGAACTCTTGTGAACTAACTATTGGATCCATACTTCAACCAACTCTCTCATGTCTCCACACAATGCTATAGCCTCAAGTCCCACACTGGTTGGGAAGCTAGTCCAACTGTTGCATCCAGTTCTTGAAATGTACATCTCCATGCCCAAACTTAGTATTCCCTATCTACATCTCTGCCACTTCATCCAACTCCAAAGACTAAGGAAAGTGTCCACTTTTTCCTCATTGCTTCTGCATCTAATATTCGTCAAGGCAATCCTCCATAGTGTATAAGTGATGCACTTCGAACACACTGGCACATACATACTTTGACCTCTTCAACATGTTTTTGTACACTAACTCTGCAAGTATTGAAATGTCATGTTCATCCCTTGAGAATGCACAACCTACCCAAATCTTTGTAACTTTCTTTCACAATTCAGTCCATACGCACAACAACCTTAGACCAAGGCAAGGTCTTCCCTCACCTTGATGCATCAGAAGTCACTCCAAAAAAAATTCATCCATGATACCTTGAATCCACTACCCACCTCATGGATCAATTATCTAATATTCTGTAACCACACAAAATCTGGATCACTCCCAAGTCTGTGAAGAGTCAAGGGAAATCACCGTGCATCTATTCTTTACACATCCAACCAATGCTTCCCTTGCGACACAAATTGCGATGAAGTACACAAGCCTAGCTTCCTTGGCCAAACTCTCCCCATATTCATCTATGTCTTTGGATATGAAACATCCCATTTGATCCAAGATATAAATGTCCAGACTACCTTTGTCCCATTAGTTCACCACCCGACCATGCTATCGCATCTACCCGTCCATGCCTTGGAATGGTTATGCTTCGACCTCAACCATGCTTCCCAATGCAAGATGAACACCCATGCCCCAAGTAATTTCTTCATGTTGCAATATTCCTATTTGGATAGTCCTCCAAACCAAGGAAAGTCCTTAACTCACCTCCTTCCATCAAGTCACCTCTCTGCAACTCAACATATGTGATGAGTGTGGCCAACACACCTAAACTCATCAAATGTCCCAATGAACTATCTAAACTGCTCCAAGTAGAATGATTTCCCCCCAAAGAACTTCCATTCCTTAGACACATTCGAACCAATCCTATTCCCAACCTCAACCAACAACCCTCTTGGATCTCTAAGTCATCACAAAATAATTCACAAATTACCAAGGTACGCTCTACCTTCTAATGTCCCATACCAAAGGAAAGTGAACACCACCCAAGTCACTTGGTCCACTTTATATCCATTCAATTTGACTGCCAAAAATTCTTGGTCGACTTCTTTGTTGACTCCATCCATTTCCAAGAACAAAACTACCTTGTTCCTTCGCAAGTGTCTTCTCATACTCTGGAATTGTCGTTGCAATTGTCAAGTCATCACATGACCCAACAAATCTAGCTAAGGCACCAACACACCAAGGTACCTCATCCAAGAGTTAGGAAACTCCTCAAGTCACCTCCACAATTTCACCCAAATCTTCCCAAGTCCACCACAAGACTCATCCAAATAGGTCACCCCAAGCTCTCCACACATTCACCCAAGTCAAGGTGTCCCAACTAGTACATGACTTTGTCGAACCTGCACCACTCGAGCCACCTTCAAGTTTGTTGATTTTCACCACAGAAACAGATTACACTTGAACTAGCCACCAATTCATGTGACTTCCCTTCAAAGAACTTATCGCAACACTTAGGAAATGAAAGAACTCAAAACCAACTATACTTTTTCCAATGACATTTATGGTTGCACCGATGGTTCATGTCTGTTGTTCTAGACCTTCACTTTCCCAAGCCACTGATTCTCCGCATGAACTCTCCTCAATCACCATTCTCTATACAAACCTACAGAGCACCTTTGTTGCGATACAAGGATGAGTCCATATGTCCACTTCATAAATCTATCCAAGTCCTAAACTTCCCATGCAATCAACTAAACTCGTCTCCAATGTATTACCTTCTTCGCACCTTAATTTCTTTCGTTTCAAGGCACCATGCATACACTACTCTACTACTAAGCCATAATGTTTCTAATTCACTGTCCTAACTCTACAAAGATATACCTCATCTGAATATTGCAATCGACCCACTAGTACAACAACCCAGATCAACTCAATTAATGTTCTCGACGATGCAGGACAAAAATATGTCATGATGAAAATGTTCCCAACCAACTGCCTTACTGTGAAATTTCTCTAAGTCGCATCAAGTTTCCCAACTCACCCAAGTGATTCAACTCATCACATGGCCACCTTCCCTATCTAAGTCTGCACAAAGGTGTGTCCACTTCATCACAACCCAGAACTACTCCTCTTTGTGATCACCATCTGTGATCATTGTTGTGATCAACCCGTGCGATCAATTATACAGTCATTGTTGCGATCATTTCTGTGATCAAATTTGTGACAAGTCACACATTTTTTTTTCTTATCAAAGTGTTTCATTTCACCACAAACTCCGTGCCTAGTCTTCTTAAGGTGTGTGCATAGGTCTAACACTTTCTTCCATCACAAACCAAACAAACCAAGTCTACACCCAGATTGTCTCTGCTATGGAACAAACTGCCTCACCAAACCATGCACCAAGTTTGTGCCCAAACTGTCTCTTTGTCGCGCCCCACCACCACTGTCACCATCACAATAGTAGAGCATGCTTCAAGGTCTAATACCATCTATCACGTCCCCATAGGATTCCTGCTCAAATCTTACGATCGTACACCTTCTTAGGGCATGCAACATCGCGACAGTTCTCACTTGGCTACTTGACAAGACCACATATATTTCATTTGGACTACGCCTCTTCACCTAGAGCATACCCATACTCTGTTCTAGGATACGGGCGAGTCACACTCCTATCTAGTGAAACTCACTTGTATACTTAGACAATTTGCTAACAACTTAACACTTAGTCATTTAAGCATACATCCATGAACATGAGAAACAAAGAGAACACTTGCGAAACAAACAAGAGACACAAAAGTATAGTGCGGTCGACACAAGACGTGCCTAATACCCAACTAAGTATTATTATTGTGAAATAGTTACAATATGAGCACTACCAACTTGGTTTACAACTTGGGAAGAGTATTATAACTCACCTCACCTCACCAAGACACACATACACATATTCGTCACACCAAGACTCGTCCGTAGCAACAACTTTGACAAAATCTGTAGCGTGCCTTCAATGTGCACCCACCATAGACTCACCATCTCTTCTTTGTTGCAAGAATTCACACAACCCTTCGGTTCTGTCTCATAATTGTTGGTCCCCAGTTTTGACCCTGCTCTTTGCCTATATTACATACCATTGACCTCCATTCATATGCCAGTACCACCCTTTTGACCTCATTTTGACATACTTAACATCTCTCTACCATGCAAAAGGGGTCACCTAAGGTATCTTTTCACTTCAAACTATTTTTATGCACTTTAATACTTTAAATTGATAATTGGACTAATATCACTCGGGTTAGGTACCACTGCTATTTTTGGAACAGGATGCCGGTACCAGGTACCAACTCGCACCCGTGGAGGTACCAGTGGAGCCGTTCGAGAGTTGTGCATTATGGTGTGCGTTATGGTTCGAATGAGGAGTAGGAAGGCTCACATGACAGCTGGAGTCGTTGCCAGAGAGTGCTCGAAGACATCATGAGGCCTGGATCGATTATTCTTCAGCGTTCACACTTCGTGACACTACGTGTCACGAAGTTGTGAAATGTGTTTTCAGTTTGATTGCAAGACTATTCTCGGATCGGGGATCCGTTTGTTTGACACATCTTTGTTTCGACTGTTATAAACAATAAGACTGTTATAAAAACCCGGGATCGCTCCTGATAACGGGTTACAACTACTGTTACTATTACTGTTGTCGTTTTCTATTGTTATCGGATTATGCCATGAACTTATGTCTTGAATACAAACTGTTGTTGCGTATATGTTGACTCTCATATGATTTGAATACTGTTTTAATGAGTTAATGAAGCGAGGAGTTATACTGTATCTGCATCGTATGATTTAGTCAGCTCTGGTCGTTTTCCACAGCATTTGTGTCGTTTGGTTGGGCCCGCCAAACTGGTGCAAGTCGTTGCGTTTATCTTGTCATAGATTTAGTGTGTGCTGTTGTAGCTTTAGTTTGTTTCAATATTGCATAGCTCGTATATGAAGTAACTTAGCGTTCGTAGATTTATCTTTATTTTATTTGCAGTGTGTTAATGCTTGCTCACACGACAGTTTAAAAGTTTCAGAATCGTGCTTGTTCGTTCCTCAACAGACTCAATCTCCAGACTGTTATCTTTTCATGTTGGTGAATGTCAAACGCAGTACTGATGCCTGTAGAGTTAGCATATGCATATGATTGTTTGGCTTTTCACTTTCTTTTCGAACATAACTCAGAGTAGCATGCATTTTGCTTTGTTAGACAGTAGTTGCTTTGCGTGCTTAGAACAGTTAGGTTACAGTTAGAACAAAAGGAGCTCCTAGTACCAGTTAACACTCTGTTTTCCTGTAGATAGCGTTAGATTTGTTTTGGATGCTCAGAATGAATGCAGTTTCGACAATACCCTGTGTGTTATGACTTAAACGAAAATGTTGATGGTAGATGGTTGAACATAGAGGTAGAATGACTTTGTAGAACTACTTTTTTGAATAGAAATAGCAGTACCAGCATCGGAGTACAAGGCTATTTTTCTGTTGATGATTCAGATAGGAAATGCTCAGTTTTAAGTTAGTCATTAAAATTCAAGTTCTCAGAATAGGTGTGTGTTTTATTCTTAGGATAGCATTCAAATAAAGACTAGATGCTTTCCTGCACATACTGTGTATCAGCTCGAAGTTTACCAACCCTGGTTGACAATTTAGTGTTTCAGGTCACTTAAAAGCTTCAATTTAGCAGCCTGACATTTTTGGCGCCGTTGCCGGGGAGTTGTTTAAAGGGTAAGAAGACAGTTGTTTTGATTAGTTTTGGAATGCACTTAGCTTGGTTTGGTGTGTTAGCAGGTTGATAGTAAGAGCAGCTGTGGAAACAAAAGGGTAAAAACCAACATATCAGTTCTCACAGGTACTCTGAAACTCAATCTTAGTTTTTCATTTCGTTTTAATATGATTTCATGAGAAATAGAGATCCTAGAGGTAGATTTATAAAAAATACAAAACCTCAAAAAGAAGAAGAAACCTCCACTCAAAGAGCGATAGAAACTAAGACTGAAATTCTGGGCGAGGAAACTGTAGAACAAAATCCAGAACCAGGAAATACCATACATCAGCAAACTCACAGTCTTGATGATCCAGCCTTGGATGACACAGTTGACCCAGAGAGAATCCACCACCTGATCACGAACCCTAACTCTGTAAGTTCACAGATAACAACTACATCCGTGATATTGAAGGCCATAGGACCCTCAAAAGGACCAATAGGAGACAAGGCTTCTGACAAAAAGAATCCAGAAAGGTGGGATTTCACACCCTCACCAAAGAAAGATCGGATTGTATACACAATTCTTGGTAACCCTTTCACCATGGGAGATAGAGGGAGAAACTTACATGAGGATCTTCATATTGAAAATGAAGGGGAAGGACAAGCAGAGAATGAGGTAGCATCAGAAACCACCTTTGGATTTCCTATTTTGGACGTAG
>SNQJ01S0018283.1:200440-215745 GCA_010110895.2 Picea sitchensis | reverse complement strand
CCTCAAAATATTTCGTATGGAAGAATGAAATCCAGCAGAAACCCCATACCACTAGGCACACAATTGAGCAAGAATGATGAAGGCCCTACAGTGGACTCTACCCTGTACAAAAGTTTAGTAGGCAGTTTGTTGTATCTTACAACAACTAGGCCTGACATTATGTATGCAGCAAGCCTTGTTTCCAGATTCATGGAATTGCCCAAAGATTCTCATTGGAAAATGGCGAAACGAATCTTGAGATATGTTGCAGGAACTCTCAATTTTGGCTTATGGTACACTAAATCTAATAGTAATCAACTTTCTGGTTACACAGACAGTGATTTTGTAGGCAGCCTAGATGACAAGAAAAGCACATCTGGACATGTTTTTCAATTGGGCACCAACCTAATCGCATGGGCATCAAAGAAACATCCAATTGTTTCAATATCTTTTGCAGAGGTAGAGTATGTCGCTGCTACCTCAACTTCATGTTATTTTGTGTGGATGAGAAGAATATTGAAAGATATGTCACATACATAAAAGGATCCAACTCCTATTTTCTGTGATAATACTTTAGCAATTGCTTTATCCAAAAATCATGTGTTTCATAAGAAAAGCAAACACATTGACACTCGTTTTCATTTCATACGCGAGCTAGTCAATAATGGTGATATTGCACTACAATTCTGTGGTTTTCGAGATCAGCTTGCTGATATCTTTACAAAGCCACTGGGAAAATCTGTTTTTGATTTTTAGAGGCAACACTTAGGCATAATCAGTGCTGATGTTTGTAACTGTTGAGTTTAAGAGGGAGTGTTAAATATAATGTAACCTCAACAGGCTGACTATACACTGCCAACTATCCTGGCCAGCTGTACTTTCTATTCTTGATTTGCTTGAGCCTATTTAGCTCAGCTATTTCCCATTGCATAGTACTTCTTCAGACTTGCTTCTCATTGTACTCTTCTTCATATATTCTAATATACTGTTTTCTGTTCTATTCTTTCTCTCTGCATTTCTTGCTTCACAATTTATCAAAAACATCAGGAACAATAGGAAACCATATAATCATAGAAATGGCACAATTTGGAAACTCTTACGACAATTATTAACCTTTTATGTGGAATGTTATGAAATTGAAGAGCAACGTTGCTTTCTACACGAAGAGAAAATATTATAAATGGTAGTACTACAATATTTTTACGATAATGAAGCCATGATGTTCTCTATATGCCAGCAACCAACACCGCTTCAAGTGCTTTTATCATCTGCCATCTGGATCCGTCTTGTCAAACTCCTGTTTCTTAATCAACTAAATATGTTTAGATTGTTCATTTTTCCTGTTTAAGATCCATAATATTTGGGTGCATAGCATTTATTGTTTAACATGTTTTGCTTCTTATTTTTCTCATGCTGGCTTCCCTTAGCGAACTGGATCCCTTTCTCAAAGCACTGGTTTAACCATTGGGATTATTTTCTTCTAAGGTTCAAGGAGAATTATAGGACTGTGCACTCCATGTTTATTTTTCATTGGTTCTCTTTCCAATATTCTACAGAAGCAACCCTGATCTATAACAAAAGAATTTTCAACTGTTGCATGCTCTCACCAATTTCATAACCAATAAGAATATAATTCTGTAATTTCCATAGTATATATACAGTATAGCCAGACAACTTCTTGATGGAAAAAGGTTCACATATATTAAGAATTTTTAGTCAGCTGTAAAATACTGTTCAGAAATACATGTGTATTTTACAACTAAAATTGCTTCTAACTGAAACCTCAGTGGAAATTCAAAGTAATCACTCTAAGGGGAGAAAAAAATCACAATGCTCAAGTAAATGATCTTGCTATCTTCCATAATGGATATAGGAAATTATTTTCTTTTTCATAGTAAACCCACGCGAAGAGATTTTCTTAGAGAAATAATTATGTGAGAGAGAATTTACAATTGTGGAATCTCCTAAATGAATTATCCATTCTAATATCATAAAGAAAACACTTAGTTGTACAAATAACTTGATCATAAGATTTAAAATATTGGAATAACAAAGTAAAAACACATTATGTAAATAAACCTAAAATTCTTCCACCTTTTCGTTCCACTTCTAGACGAGGTTAACGTAAATTTTGGAAATCTAACATATGTATTTCATTCATTTACTATATTATTTTTATTTTATTAGTTTTTTTGGGACAAAACCCTAAACTCACAATCAATTTTTTTACCACACAAGCATCCATGGCCCCTAAGCGTAGAAGGCAAACCCAGGTCAATAGTGAGGTGGGAGCCCCACCTCAAGTAGCCAAACCCCAACAAAACAAGCTATACCATGTTTCCTTAGGAAATGACTAACATCTTCAAGGACTAGGTGACCATCCAAGGTCAAAACCAAAACCAAGATCAAGACTTGGAGAGGGAGCTATAAAAAAAGAACAAACAAGATCAATACCTTGTTCCTGAGGAGAGACTAGCACCCTTGGATATCATGAAGGAAGTCCAAAATTCCAAATTATCTGAGTTCACATGCCAATATGGGGGTTCAGTAGAAGAAACTTGGGTGATGGGTGTTAAAAGAACACTTAGCTTTAAAACAGACTCCACCATCCAGAAGGCACAAACAACAATGAATGGGTGAATGAAGAAACTAAGATGCAAATAAAACCCTTGCAAGTTACTTGGGAAACGTTTGAAAATGCATTTAGAACCAAGGTATCTGTCAGAAGAATACAAGCACCAACAAATAGGATCCTTCCATGCAGTGAGACAAAATGGTAGATCAATAGAAGCATACGAAGCATACTTTTATGCATCGGTCCATCATGTGGACTATATGGCAAATGATAAATGACAAGCTGAAATATTCTTACATGGGATCGACCCTTTGGTACGAGCAGAAGTGGCCATGTGGAAACCCACTACGATGGAAACAACGACAAGTTTGGCCAAACAAGTCCAAAAGAAAATTCATATGAAGGATCAACCAAGGGATCTGGAGAAAACACTGAAGGGATCCTACCAAGCTAAGGCTATAAAAGTTGGGGGGCGTTGGTATGTATTTTTCGGGACGAAGCAATACAACTAGGGTGGCCAGTGTAACTTTTGGAGCTCCTCCAGAAAGACAGAATAGTCATGCCTACTTGAGAGGAACCCGTGGAAGAGGTCGAGGTCATGGTGGCCGAGATAGGGCACATGATCGAAGAAAACTAGAATGTTGGGAATGTGGGGGTCCTCATTATTGGGAATGTGGGGGTCCTCATTATAGAAGAGAATGTCCAAAGAATCAAGCCAGGGCCAAACAACATGGACATACAAGAAAAATGGAACCACCAGAGGCACCTCATCGAATTCATGGTATGATTAAAAACATTCCTCTTTCTGTGTTAATTGATTCTGGTGCCATTTATAGCTTTATTTCCCCTTCTACTCTAATCAGATGTGGGATGTGGGCTGACATCTCATGTCCAAAATGACTTTAGGATGGTAGAAATGACATCGGGTGTTAATAAATCAATAGGTTCATTGGTGAAGAATTGTATTGTGGACATTGGGGGATGTGCCACAAAAATGAACTTGTATAGTACAACTCTGGGAACTTATGAATTAATTGTAGGAATGGATTGGCTTGAATCCCATTGAGCCCTTGTGGAATGCTACAAGAAGAGGGTTATTTGCCAAATTATCACGAGGAATCTATAGTGATTTAGGGAATTAAGAGAGAAGTTTCCTTACGCTTCATTTTAGCCATGAAGGTTAAAAAGTAAAAGTGTACAAGGAAATGGTGTAGACTTTATGTAGTCGAAATGAATAGTATGGATGAAAACTATTTTGGTAAACTACATTCAATACTTTCATAGTTTGCATATGTTTTTCCCCTAGAGATTTGAGGATTACCTCTTTTATGAGAAATTGATTTTTTGTTTCTTTAAAACCTGGAAAGGAACCCATATCCAAAACACCTTATTGAATAACTGTTCCTGAAATTAAAATTAATGAGTTAAGTATGCAACTCCAGGAACTTACGGATCATGGATTGATCCAACCTAGTGTATCACCTTGGGTGATGTTGGCTGAGTTTCTTCCTCTTACCTCTTCTTGGGTTGACCTAGTTTCAGATCTCAACAAGTTTCCAACAAAACCCTCAAAAACTATGGCCCTATGACACTGTGCACAAGGTGCACAACTCAACCTCACCCAAGATAGCTTTAATGTGTGACGCTAATGCGCTTGCAGTCTAGGAATGTGTGGGGATATGGGATTGTTTTCTTTCTTTATTCTGCATTACCTTTGTTAAATATCCAAGTACTTCTATGATTTGTTCATCATTAAACCTATGCATGCATGCTGATGATTCTAGTTTAACCATTCATTCACAAGATAATAATCAACATAAAATAACCATTCATTAACAATCACACATAAAACACAAGTTTACCATGGTTCACCACCTCATGGGTCTATGTCCACAAAGATCTGGCTCTATGCTCTTTTATTTAATTTGTTGCAAAATCATGCGTTGCGCACATTACATCTCGGTAATACAATCAAGATTGAGGACGAGAACCCTCTGTGAGGCGGACTAGATCACACCAGGCTTTTCAGCCTGTGACCTAACCCTAAAAGTATCCCTTACTTGAATCTTCTACAAACTTATTACAATTGACAATCCCAGAGAGTGATATGGTCCTTTTCTTTCCTTAACTGACATCCCCCTTTCTAAACCTCCTAGGTTCTTATTTATACTATTTTACAGGCTTAGTTGTTACAATCCTTATAAAAAAACCTAACCCCATCTCGGTTAGGCTTATCTGCTTACATGCCACGTTGCTTTTCCTCCTGTATGCTGCTTTTCCTTCTTTTTTTTGCATGTTTCTTTCTTTTCACCCGTTGCTTGCACTCCGACATTAGGTCTTCCTTTCCAATACTTAGGTATTTTCCCAAAATAGATCCTTCTCCAAAAATAGGCATGCACCCAAAATATAATTCCTTATCAAAATAATCCTGCACCAAGCAGGCCCCCAACACTGACATGTGGCTCATCCCGAGCCACTTAGGTGGTGCGTGCTCCTTGTACGTCCTTTTCCAACCTGTGAAACTTTCCTTCTAATTCTTCCCCTTTTGCGTTAGCTTGCACAAATTTCTCTATGAGCTCTTCTACCCTTTGCATTTGTTATATGTTCCTTGAGAGACTCTGCGCTCTCGGCATGATCCTGAGCCATTCTTGTCTTCTCTTCTAGTTCCGAAATTGTTTGTGCTGCTTGCTCTTGGAGAGGTTCTAATTGGGCTTTCCTGGCCTGCTTGTTATTCTGCACAGTCTTCAATTATGTCTGCAGGGTCTTCATCTCCTACGCGCCCTTCAACCGCTCTGTATTGCTCATGGCCTTTTGTCGCTGCTTCAACTCCTAGATTACAATGATGATTTTCTCCTCTTGCTGGTCTAGTTGTTGGACACTATCATCTTCCTCCAACATCATCCATATTTGTGCGGTCCTGTCCAAAATTTATGTGACCTTTTTGGCTTCTTTATCCATCATTTCTACTTATAGATACACCTGTTGTTCCGTTTCAGCTGTAACTTTAGGAGGAGTGGTTAGTGTTAAATTTTATATGAGTTCCTCGATCTCCTTCTTATAGTCCTCGAGCGTCTTCGTGATGATTTGAATCTGTTCTTCCGCACTGCTCACGACTTCCTGCGCACTGTCTGGAATTTTTGTGAAGACTTCCTTCAACTTATGCTCCAATTTATCTACATGCTTCTTCTCCTCCCGTGTCTCCAACTTGACATGTTCTATCAAAATTTCCAGTGCATCCTTGCCATCTCTGGTTACTTACAATTCTGCCGCATTTGCTCTGGCTCGTGATTGCACTTCTTGTGTGACATTGACTTGCAGCTTGTACAATTCCTTTGTTGGTATTTTAGCCAATACCAACTGTACCTCCTCCAGGTCTTTAAGTGGTATCTGTGCTATGGCCTCATCGACTTGCAAATGTTTGTTGTTATTTGGAAGCTCGGCCTTGCTTATGCTACGAGTTGGATTGTGTGTTCTTCGTTCTGCACTGTTTTGTCCCATGCTTATGTCGGTTGGGGGTGTTGTGGGTGGGAAATCCCTCCTACGGAATAGCACTAAGGGTTTTATCATGCATGCATAATTGACCTAAATATTCCTACTTTCTACCATCATCCCATGCCTAAACCCCATTGTTCATATGGAAATACAAGTTTTAAAAGATCAAGTTGGCTTACCTTATTTTTGTGTTCGATGTCGATCCTTTTTCACGCTTGGTCGCTCGTCGACTGCAACTCTCCTCCCAATGTTGACCTGCATTCACAAAAGACAAACAAAGAACTCCACATGCATTTGATCTATGAACTAATGGGTTAGAGATTAAATCAACATATAATCAATATTCAAACAATAGAAACCTCCTCTAGCGAGACGGGAAAAGTGCTTCTTTTATTAATCTCACAAGAATACCTTACAATAGTGAGATCGACCACTGCTCCTCGAATCTGGTCCTGGGATCCTCTTCACTATGCTCCAACTGCTTCTATATATGCTTCTCTTCACACAATAGTTGCAAAAGGTTGAGGCAAGGAGAATGCTAATTCGGGTAGAGTTTCTTTACTATGATTTTCCTCCTTTCAAATGGGACCCCTAACCCTTCTTTTATAGGCTAGAAGGAGATAGGTATTTGGTCGAGTGACTGGCCATGCATGGTCAAAAGGTTTAGTTAACTTACCCAAAACTGTGTGTTCCGTTAACAACTTTCCATTTTTCGTGCTTTTGTAGGTACACGCGGGCTGTAGTGGGTCAGCTAGACTGCACGCGCTAGTTGTAGTGGAGCAGGGTGCGTGGGCCTTTAAAAAAGATGTTTTTAAGAATATTTGTTCAGTATTGGCTTGGAAAAGAAGGAATATGAGATGACCTGATGCCAGGTAAGCATGTCTGGTGAAAATTAGGGTTATAACAGATGCCCCCTAATGTGTGAGGTCAGAAGAGCATCTGATGGCTGAAATACATTATCGATCTTTATCAACGTACCAAACCAGTGAGCCTAGGGACCAGAATTCGAGAGGTGCCATATACAAAATAACAATTGTCTCACCGAGGCGGGCATACCCATGCTCAGGATGAAATAAAATCATGGCTAGTAATCAAGTATACTGCAGATCCATGTCATATAACTATATAAAGTGTAGCCGCGAGAAATACACAACGGATCTACATCTCGAAATAAAAAAGATATACATGTATAGTATCCATCTTCTAGAAGTTGATAAGGCCTCATGGTTGGAGATGAGGTCTTCAGAGCTCGAGCAACAACTTCAAAATCTTCAAAACTCGTGTAGGAGTGTAATATGAGTGTACGACTTTCACTACCTAGAGGTCTTCGATGGCTCGTCGGGCATGGACTAGAGGTTCTTGATGATCAGACTGAAGGCTTCATTGATTTCGAACAAAGACTTGATTGGACTTTTGGGATGGCCGGGCATGAGGGCAAGAGACAACTGCAGAGAGGCTGACTCAAGCTTGGTAAAAACTTCCCTTGGATAATAGCACGACAAATGATGAGACTCAGGCAACATGATGTTGACATAAGTTCACGATGCAGGAGGCAACACAAACTGTCCATATGTTTGGAAGAATAACCAAACGGAGGAGGACAAAACTCTACAGAGCGAGAATATCTTCCTAAGGTCATATTAAATCCCAGGGCTTGACAAATAAACGAAAGGATATGATTTGTCTAAGGGCGACTCATTGTGCTGCCAATAAAAAGAAAATACTTTTCCCTTCCTCTTTTGGGGGTATATTTGATTTTTTTGTCTTTTTCAATAATTTTGGAAAAAGAATAAAATAATTCTATGTTACAAAGGAGGAACGAGTGTCGCAAACATACTAGTTCTAGGCGCAAGGACAAGAATGATGTTTAGAGCAAGGACACTCGAAAAAATCCCTCCCGGGGTCAAGGTGTCAAGACGCAAAGGCACAGTGCTACAAGACTTGCGTTATGAGGCACGCTTTAGATGGTTTAGTTGAGAGCAACATGGAGCTGACATTAGGCCAAAGACGCAGGAATGAAAATGCGGTTACCAAGACACAATGATAACATCCTTCGATGTAAGTTTAACGATCCCAAAGAAGGTAAGCTCAACGGTTTTTCATACTTAGAGAGTCTAAAAAAGCGTAAAAGGAGACTCTATTGGGGTACCTTTTTCGAAGATAGTCTAGTTGGCTCGAAAAAGGGGTAAACTAGCATCGACCAAACGTCTATTCAAAACCATTTTAATGAGTGTGATAAAGACAAGGTCAGTCGAGAAATTTTTCATTTTTAAGCAGTCTGAAAAAAGCTTAACTATGGACTCCGTAAAGGTTGTTCTTCTTGGCCATTTTAACGAGTATGAAGAAACAAGGTCACTCAACAATCTTTTCAATTTTAGGGAGTCTGAAAAGAGATTAACTATGGACTTCGTGGGGGTTCCTTTTTCGTAAATTTAGTCCCTCAGGCCTGAAAAAGTGTTAAAATCATACCTGAGAATACTCTTCTAGAGAACTAAAGTTTCTAGAGTATACCTTTGTTCGTACAATTGACCATCCAGACTGAAAAAAGGGGTAAACTACCATTGGACAGACATGCCTTCAAATTTCAGTTTAACGAGTGTGAAAGACAACAAGATCGCTCGGCAATCTTTTCATGTTTAGAGGGTCTGAAAAGGGATTAAAAGAAGACTTGTAGGGGCTACGACTCATGTATGAAACTGGTTCAGGTAGAGCCCGCTGCTAGGCTCAGAACAAGAGTCTCTTCGATAGTCAACTTGGAAAGTCTCCCAAAAAGGAAGAAAACACAAACCACGGTGTAAGTCCTCCCTCAGTATAGAAACCGTAGTCATGGCTTCAAGGATAGCCTCATCTGAAGGCAATTCAAAATCTGAGAAATCATGCAAATGAGGGTCAACAGTCCCAAAGGGTGAAGTAAACTGACCATACTTGATGCAGGAGCATCTCTCCACATCAACCAACCAGCCACGTCAGCGAATTCAAATCGCGTGTTGAAGAGAGGCGCAACCTCATTTGAAATTTGAATTGAATGTAATTTAATGTAGTAGGCTGTTGAGCCATAGAGCCGTGCCTTTGCGTAGGCTGTAGATAAGTAGGCCTTTAATGTTTGTAAGGATGAGATCTAGATCCGATTCTGGACTAGACAACTATTCAATGTAATTGAATAGGGTAGGTAGATTGGAGGGAAGAGCTTGAAGAGCCCCCTCAGGTAAAAGAGATTTCGTATCTCATTTTGAGTAGTAGTGGTTGAAAGAGAAGAGCAAGAGAGAGCTCGAGAACATCCTTGTAAAAACAGGCATTTGCCATTTTTAATACAACCAGAAGCAGTTTTTCCTGCATGTATTTCTGTGTTGAATGAATGTCTGTGAGTGTTCTTTTATGCTGTAGATGTATGCTGTAGGTTTGCATTTGCAGAAGTTCTTGATTTYAGGTTTGAGAGGTCTTTGAGGCTTCATACCAGGAGGGTGTGACAGAACACTGCGGGTTCTGATAGCCATGCATAGAGGTTGCATATCTGAACTCTGCGGATTCAGACAAAGACGCGCCAGGTGGGCACACAACTGAAAATCATMAACTCAGGAGAAAKACCTCAAGGTTGTTGAATACCTTGGAGGCTAGGCTGTGTATGAGAGACACAGTTGCAGAMAGAAACTYTGCTGTGAGTTCTGTGAAGCTCTGCCAAGTGGGCATTGAGCATATTCAYAGTGGTGCATTGAGAAGAACTCTGCCGGGAGTTCAGATAGGAGAACCAKAATCACTAAGGATTCTGAAGAGCTCTGCCAAGTGGGCATTGAATAGGTGCATAGGTGCACAGGAGAAGACAKAACTGTTGAACGTTCTGTGAGAGGAAACTCTGMCAGGTGGGCATTGAGACATTGTGCAGACAGGCACAGGGAGAAGAGAACTCTTTGAGTTCTGTGAGTTGAAGAAGAATCCACTGAGGTATCTTCACAGGGTTGCTGAACACCCTGATAGACTCAGCAAGAGGTTTCTTGAGCAGGGGGATAGCCAGGAGGGCATCCAAATATTTCTCCATCTGTGGGAGAAGGAAGAAGGGTAAAATCCCTTAAGGGGTCTGAGTACTTGCAGAAGCTCAGAAGAGATAGCACTTTGTGTGCGTGAAGACTCTGCAGAGGCGCAGAAGTCAAAGAATCCCTTGGGGATTCAAGGATAAGCTCAGGAGGAGTAGTGCTTTCAACGCACGAAGTTATAGTTGCAAGGAACGCAGAGGTAGAAGGACTCCTTGGAGAGTATAGAGTTCCCAAAGCTTAGGAGGGACAACGTTTTTACACGCGCAGTCGAGAACTCACAGTCGTGGAGTTCGCAGAGATGGAGCAAAGGTCGAGGCCTTTGAGAATTTAAAAATTCTCCCAAATCTGGGAAGAAGCACGTAGAAGCTCAGGAGGGAGCAACGCTGACCGTTGGATCAGTCGAAGAAATATGGACCGTTGAAGATTTCACATCCAGAGAGCGTGCAGGAGAAAAGATGACCTGAACCGTCAGATCTTGAGCAAATTACCCGACAGCCGTCAGATCGGTTGGGAGTTGCACGAGGTTTAGCTTCGTGAACAAGAGGGTGGAAGTCCCGAAAGGATTGACTTATCGGGATATCGGAGTTCTCGAGGTCGAGAAAGTCGGGACATTTCAAGTCTCGAAATAGTGAGAGTGAATCTGAGCCGTCCGTTTGTGGAGACACGTGGCGGGGATCGAGCGACCCATCGGTATATCGGCTACCGGGGTTTTGAGTTGACAGAGAATTTTTGTCATCGGGGTATCGAAAACTCTGAAACTACGAGATTGGATCAGGGCCTTCCATCAGTCGGGACGCGTGGCGAAGATCCAGATTTTCGGGGAAAGTCCCGATAGAAAAGTCAACCCGGAGGATCGGGGTTCGGCGTTTCGCGAATCCTGAGGGCGAGACTTCCGGAGCATCAGAATTCGCGAAATCGTGAGGAGCGATCATGACCGTCCATCATAGGAGGATGCATGGAGGAGATCAGAGCATTCAGGAGATTTCTCGGAAGGAAAATTCGTCCATCGGAGATTCAGTGATCGGGAGATCGCGGGGATAGAGGTTCGTGACATCGAGGATCGTGAAACCTCGAAACCCAAAATTAAGTCGGGGGAGTTCACGGTTGAATGCAGAAGACTGTGAGGCAAAAGAAAAGGACCTGTGGATTGGTTTTTGACAGATATTCCACTGTGGAATCGAAAGAGCCGCTTAGGCTCACGAACTGATTGATTGATCCTGTGAGCAGGAGCGCGAGGTGGTGGTCGTGTCTTTACTGCATCAAGTGGTATCAGAGCGGAACTTCACTTGTATATTTCAGGTGAAGCAAGAAGGTAAAGGAAGACAGGGTTGCTGATGACTCTGTGATGGTTGTTTGCAGGTAGACAACAATCAAGAAGGCAGTCAGGAGGACTGTAGGATGAAGCTGGAAACACTCGGGATGCAGAGTGACAACAACAGGTTTGCCAGGAAGGCAGACAGGGAAAACAACACGGCTACTGAAGGCCGTAGGTATGCTGGAAGGAAAAAATCACAGCTATGGAGCCAAGAAGATATAGATGAAGAGCTCGCTGATATAAAGAGAGATAGAAAATCTTGCACTGCGAATGCAGCAGAAATCCAAGCAGAGATGGGTATATGAATGGCCCATGAAGAAGCCGAAGATAAAATGGCCAGTCAAAGAGTTGATGGATAGAAGACAACGTAGGCTGTTGAAAGGATGGTTGAGGTATGCTGAAAACCTCGACGGACTTGAGGAAATGGTTCAGGTATGTGAACCAGAGACTGGGGACATTCTCGGTGAAGAGAGTGGAATGGGATCAGTTGAAGATCTCAAGAACTGCCAGGAGAGCAGAGAGGAAATTCCAGTTTTCCATGTGGGCAACGAGTTGAGATCACTGCGGGATCTCAAAGACTGTCGAGAGGACAACCAGGGAATTTCACATTGCCAGCTGGGTAATGAAATGAGGTCGCTGCGGGATCTCACAGAATGCTAGGAGGGCAGTGGAAGCATCCCATATTGCCAGGTGGGCAGGGATGAGCATTCGAGACTGTCTGAAAGTCTCATGGACTCGGAGGTGAGTTCAATTCAGCAAGGAGTGTTGATGAAGATGGGATCAATTGATCTCATAGACTGCCAGGAGGGCAGTGAAAGCATCCCATATTTCCAGTTGGGCAGGGATGAACAGATGAGACTATATGAGGGTCTCATAAACTCAGAGATGAGTTTGGATCAGCACGTGCAACTGACAGAGGAGGAAGATATGCGAGATCTTCTGATGATTGGGGGAATCAAAGTACTCCTACCATTTACCGAGGAGGAGGCAGAAGTCTATGTTGCAGATGAAGCAACAACAACAGAAGAATAGTCAGTTGTGACTATCAGGGAAGAAAAATTGGAGCAGATATCTGAAGTTGCCCAAGCAGGAGAGGAAAATGAGCATTCTGAGAAATGGCTCAACATATTCAACCAGGAAGCTGTAGCACTGAAGCTGACAGTAGAAGAAGCATAAGAGGATGATGAGCATTCTGAGGAATGGCTCAATATTTTCATCCAGGAGACTGAAAAGACTGCAACATGGGAGTTTGCAACAGAGAAAGAAGAGACAGACAACACTAGTTTGGCTGATCTGTATGAGGAAATTGAAGCCCTGGAGAGAAGGGTGAAGGTGCAGGGCGTGCACATCCAACAGGTGAAGTTGGAAGCTGATGAAGAAGGTGTGGGAGATCACAATGGTCTGCCCATGTGCCGAAATTTTTTGCAGCTGAGGAGACTGCATGAACAGAGCCAGCCATTGGAGAAGCTGGACGAAGTGATCGACATGATCAAAGAGTTGATGATCTGGTCAGCAGAAACTGCCAGCAAGGAGAAGCTGGGAAAAAGAGAAGCAACAACAACAACAACGCAACAAAAGCAATAGCAGCCAATAGATGGAGCAGATGAAAAACTCCAGAGGATGATTTGGGATCCAGGAGGATTTCAACAACTAAGATGGGAAGCTCATGAGCAAGAGCTCATGAATTTTGTAGCTGAGGAGTATGATGCAGGAGCATCTCTCCACATCAGCCAGCCAGCCACGTCAGCAAATTCAAATCACGTGTTGAAGAGAGGTGCAACCTCATTTGAAATTTGAATTGAATGTAATTTAATGTAGTAGGATGTTGAGCCATAGAGCCGTGCCTTTGCGCAGGCTGTAGATAAGTAGGCCTTTAATGTTTGTAAGGCTGAGATCTAGATCCGATTATGGACTAGACAACTATTCAATGTAATTGAATAGGGTAGGTAGATTGGAGGGAAGAGCTCGAAGAGCCCCCTCAGGTAAAAGAGATTTCGTATCTCATTTTGAGTAGTAGTGGTTGTAAGAGAAGAGCAAGAGAGAGCTCGAGAACATCCTTGTAAAAACATGCATTTGCCATTTTTAATACAACCAGAAGCAGTTTTTCCTGCATGTATTTATATGTTGAATGAATGTCTGTGAGTGTTCTTTTATGATGTAGATGTATGCTGTAGGTTTGCATTTGCAGGAGTTCTTGATTTCAGGTTTGAGAGGTCTTTGAGGCTTCATACCAGGAGGGTGTGACAGAACACTGTGGGTTCTGATAGCCATGTATAGAGGTTGCATATCTGAACTCTGCGGATTTAGACAAAGACGTGCCAGGTGGGCACACAGCTGAAAATCATCAACTCAGGAGAAAGACCTCAAGGTTATTGAATACCTTGGAGGCTAGGTTGTGTATGAGAGACACAATTGCAGACAGAAACTCTGCTGTGAGTTCTGTGAAGCTCTACCAAGTGGGCATTGAGCATATGCACAATGGTGCATTGAGAAGAGCTCTACCGGGAGTTCATATAGGAGAACCAGAATCACTAAGGATTCTGAAGAGCTCTGCCAAGTGGGCATTGAATAGGTGCATAGGTGCATAGGAGAAGACATAACTGTTGAACGTTCTATGAGATGAAACTCTGCCAGGTGGGCATTGAGACATTGTGCAGACAGGCACAGGGAGAAGAGAACTCTTTGAGTTCTGTGAGTTGAAGAAGAATCCATTGAGGTATCTTCACAGGGTTGCTGAACACCCTGATAGACTTAGCAAGAGGTTGCTTGAGCAGGGGGATAGCCAGGAGGGCATCCAAATATTTCTCCATCCGTGGGAGAAGGAAGAAGGGTAAAATCCCTTAAGGGGTCTGAGTACTTGCAGAAGCTTAGAAGAGATAGCACTTTGTGTGCGTGAAGAATCTGCAGAGGCGCAAAAGTCAAATAATCCCTTGGGGATTCAAGGATAAGCTCAGGAGGAGTAGTGCTTTCAACACATGAAGTTATAGTTGCAAGGAACGCAAAGGTCGAAGAACTCCTTGGAGAGTATAGAGTTCCCAAAGCTCAGGAGGGACAACGTTTTTACACGCGCAGTCGAGAACTCACAGTCGTGGAGTTCGCAGAGACGGAGCAAAGGTTGAGGCCTTTGAGAATTTAAAAATTCTCCCAAATATGGGAAGAAGCACGCAGAATCTTAGGAGGGAGCAACGCCGACCGTTGGATCGGTCGAAGAAATCTGGACCGTTGAAGATTTCACGTCCAGAGAGCGCGCAGGAGAAAAGATGACCTGAACCGTCAGATCTTGAGCAAATTAGCCGACAGCCGTCAGATCGGTTGGGAGCTGCACGAGGTTTAGCTTCGTGAACAGGAGGGTGGAAATCCCGAAAGGATTGACTTATCGGGATATCGGAGTTCTCGAGGTCGATAAAGTCGGGACATTTAAAGTCTCGAAATAGCGAGAGCGAATCTGAGCCGTCTGTTTGTGGAGACACGTGGCGGGGATCGAGCGACCCATCGGTATATCGGCTACCGGGGTTTTGAGTTGACAGAGAATTTTTGTCATCGAGGTATCAAAAACTCCGAAACTGCGAGATTGGATCAGGGCCATCCATCAGTCGGGATGCATGGCGAAGATCCAGATTTTCGGGGAAAGTCCCGATAGAAAAGTCAACCCCGAGGATCGGGGTTTTGCGTTTCGCGAATCTTGATGGAGAGATTTCCGGAGCATCAGAAGTCGCGAAATCGCAAGGAGCGATCAGGACCATCCATCATAGGAGGACACGTGGAGGAGATCAGAGCATTCAGGAGATTTCCCGAAAGGAAAAGTCATCCATCAGAGATTTGGTGATCGGGAGATCGCGGGGATAGAGGTTCGTGACATCGAGGATCACGAAACCCCGAAACCCGAAATTAATTCGAGGGAGTTCACGGTTGAATG
>SNQJ01S0018283.1:169786-200430 GCA_010110895.2 Picea sitchensis | reverse complement strand
CACGGGCCTAAAATAGAGATCGTATGCAAAAGTTACGACCCCAGGAAGTTGATGTACTCACTTACCCAAACAGGGCCCACATGAATTTTGGCGCTTCATCTCCTAGGGTTAGTTTTTCGGATGTCTAGGGTTTTTGGCATTCCTTTTTATTGTAAAAAGGCCTTCAGAGCCTCATTGTAACCATCTTCTTGCGAATGCGAGTAGCCGTCACATATCTTCTCAGAGATAAGCTGCCACCATTCTAGCGAGTCTTTCACTCTGTATTTTTACAGTCTCTGTACATTTATTTCATTAATAGAAATCATGTATTACTATATATATGTGTTTATAGTTTCATCTCTGATACATTTATGTTATCTTATTGAATATATGCAATATCGTTGTGCATTTCTTTATTATATCTTCGCTCGCATTTCGTGCCGAAAAATAATCCGGATCATCATCACCCTCAGATTTATGTTGTTGTCCTGAAGAACCAGATTTGCATCTCATCTCCTCCTGAACGAAGTCATCCCAAAGTATATCCCAATTGGGCATGAGCTCTCGGGCCACAATGCCTCGTACAAATGAACCCCAAGGTTTGGAGAAGTCATTTAAGGCCATCATCACCAAGAAGTATGGATCCAAAATATCTTCGACTGCTGCTAACTCATCTTGGATATGTGTAAATATAACAAGGTAGGAAGTCACTGACTCAAACTTGAGCATCTGAATTCCCCTGAGTTTCTCATGCAGAACCATCTGCTGGTTCTAATTGGGACTCTGGAAAATCTTGCACAGTGAGGCCCACATCTCAAAGGCGTAGTCTTTCCCAGTCAAATGGGGTATGACATGGTCTCTCACTGCATCACAAATAGTCCTCTTCTCCTTTGTGTTCTTCTTTCTAAAATTTGCATCCAACAATGGAGATGGAGCAGGTGCAGGAGGAATCACCACAGGAGCTTGAACTATATCCCATAGATGAAGATCCTCCAAGATGAAAATTATCCTAGCATTCCAAGGGGGCCAATTGCTAGCTTCAACTAGCATTTCCTCTGACCTCATCTGAAATGTTGACATGGCTATCCGTTGAAACTCACATTGATGCTACACACTGCAAAAGAGTACAACCTCACTCCTATCAACACATGTGTGAAAATAGGTTGTCCAACTACAACCTCACTACTGTCAACACAGGTGTGAAAATAGGTTGTCCAACTACAACCTCACTCCTATCAACACAGGTGTGAAAAGAGGTTGTCCACAAATGTCCAAAACAGTCCCACAAAACTACCCACTGAATGCTCTACAAATCAGTCAAACGTAGCCACCAAGGCTCTGATACCATGCATATTTTTGAGGAACTATGAGGGTGCCCAACATGCATTTCATATGACCTCTTGTTGGGCTCTAAGTTATCTCAACAAGGTTTTCCTTTGTTGTTGTTTTATGACAGCAAACAATTAAATACTTTTTTCCCCTCAAACCGATGGTTATATTCTCTTTTAAGGTGCCCTTGCAAGTAGTTTTAGTAACCAAGTCTTAGTACATGCAAACCTCAAAATATATAGCATTCCTCTAGGATCTTTACAAGCTCCTACAACTGATTTAAACACTAAGCATACATGAAAAATGAACACATGTATGTTTGGTCAACATGACCCTGGATAACCCCCCCCCGGGGGGAACCCAATTTAGAATGGAAGTGTATGTATGTGATTGCTAATGCATGAGATACAACAAGTAAACTAATACAATGGAACCTGATACAATAGCAACTCCTTTCGAGATGATTTGGAGTTCCAAGAAGATATATGTGCACAAGAAAAGTTCACCCTCTTCCTTTGTTGCCAGTCTCATTGAAACAATGCTCCCTTGACCCTCTGACCTCAGATGAAGAATCCCTTGCGCACAAACAAGTTGTTGTGTGCTACCTCCATGTTGAATCTGACATATCTGCAATCATCCAAGTATAGTTATCTCCTTCTAAGTGTGTGCCCTCCTCTTATAGTGTGTCCTCCTCTAAGCAAGAACAACCACCACAAATAAACAAGGGTCTAATCCTCCAAGAGTCCTCCATGAAAGGAGGCGCCCAATATTCCCTCAATCATATCCTCCATCAGTCTTGTCTCAAATATCTCTCTCAAACTCTCCAAGTGAATAAATAGTGAATGAGCCTCCTTAGGTCCTATGCACCCCTCTTGAACCATCATAAGGAAACCTAAAATATGAATGGCTAGGATCACTCCAAGCCATCTCTAATCCATGGTTGATATCTCTCCAAAATAATCTCATATCAAAACCCACTTTGGGTTAATTTTCCTAAGTTCACTTTATGTCCCTTCATTCACCCACTTAGTGATACGGAGGGAGGGAAGGAAGATTGGTGTAGAGAAGGAGAGGTAAAGAGGAAGAGAGTGCTAGAGAGAGAGAGAGAGATTCACACAGAAAGAGAGAGAGAGGGAGAGAGAGAAATGGGGTTATAGAATGAGGAAGGGAGAGAGGTGAAGAGAGAGAGAGAAATATATGGATGGAGAGAGAGGGAGGGGGAGTGGAAGAGGGAGGAGAGAGAGGGAAATGGAGAGAAGGGAAGAGAGAGAGAGAGAGAGAGAGGGGGGGGGGGGGGGGGGAAATGGAGAGAAGGGAAGAGAGAGAGAGAGAGAGAGGGGGGAGAGAGAGGAGAGAGGGTAGAGGATAGAGAGAGAGGGTAGGAAGAGAGAGATAGATGAAGAGAGAGAAGGGGAGAGAGTGAGAGAGGGCAGGAAGAAGAGAGAGAGGGGAGGGTATAGAGATAGAGATGTAAAGAGAGAGAGGGGGGGAGGGTATAGGAGGAGAGAGATAAGGAAGAGAGAGGAACGGGGACAAAGAGAGGGAGAGAAAGAGAGAGATATTGGTAGAATGGAGAGAGGAGGTGGAGAGTGAGATAGAGAGGGACGGGTAGAGAGAGAGGCACGGGTAGAGAGAGAGAGGTAAAGAGAGGGAGAGTAGGGATAGAGAGAGGGAAACATGACAAAGGGAGAGAGGAAAAGGGGGTAGATCGAAATAAGGAGAAAGAGACAACATATAGAGAGAGGAGGGGCAAGAGATCGAAATATGAGCAAGAGGGAAATATAGAGAGAGAGAGGAGGGGGGAGAGAAAGTGAGAGAGAGTGGTGGGTGGGGGGGATATAGAGAGACGGGAGAGAGAGGTAAAGAGGATATGGGAGGGAGAAAGGGGAAGGGAGAGAGAGAAGGGAATGGGAGGAAAGGGAGAGAGTGTGAGAGAGAGAAACAGAGGGAAGGAAGGAAAAATGGAGGGAGAGAGAGGTGGGAAGTGGGGGGTGAGGATGAGGGAGAGAGGGAAGGGGAATACATAGTGAGGGGGGAGGGAGGAGTACATGCATGGGAGAGAGAGAGGAGAGAGGGAGGCATGAGGGGAGAGAGGTGGTAGAGAGAGAGAGAGGGAGGTGGAGAGAGAGAGAGAGGAGGGGGGGAAACAAGGAAAGAGAGGGAAAAGGAGGGAGAGATTTATCGAGCAATAGAGAGAGAGAGGAGAGAAGGAGAGGAAAAGGGAGGGAGAGATTACCTGAGAGAGAGGGGGGATGGGGGAAGATAGGGAGTTAAACATATATAGGAGAGAGGCAGAGAGAGGGACGGAGAGAGAGAGAGAGAGATGAGGAATGCGAGAGAAAGTGGGAGAGAAAGAGAGTGGGGAGAGAGGGAAAAGAGGGAGAGGGAAGGAGGGGTGAGGGTGGGGGATAGAGAGAGAAGGGGGAGTATTGAGGGACATATCAAGGGAGAGAGAGGGGGAGGCGAGGAGAAGGTGGAGAGAAGACAAGAGAAAGTGAGTGGGGTAGAGAGGGGGGGATAAAAGGGAAAAAAGAGAGAGAGAAAAAAAAAAAAAAAAAAAAAAAAAAAAAAAAAAAAGGAAGAGAGGGAAGAGAGGGGGGAGAGAGAGAGGGAGAGGGAGAGGAGGGGGGTAGAGACAATGAGTGAGAGAGAGGGAGAGAGTGGTTGGAGAGAGAGAGGAAGATATATGGAGGGACGGAGAGGGGGGAAGACAGAGAGAGAGTGGGGGAAAGCAAATGGGGGGATAGAGAGATATATTCCATGTTAACAAGAACGCGCATGCATTATTGTGATTTCAAAAAAAAATTAGGAACGTGCATGCGTTCCTAAATATGTGTTTCTTAGGAACATGTGCACGTTCTTGAGAACATGCACGTGTTCCTAGGAACGTGCCTACGAGGCTCGTTGAGTGGAGGTTCAGGATTTGTCAAACCTATCACATCATGAATGTGTGTGTTCCTAGAAATGTGCATGCATTCTTGTGGGTGCATGTTCCTAGAAACATGCACGTGTTCCTAGAAATGTGCATGCATTCCTACTCACCCCATTGTCACTTTATGTCCACCAACTTTGTGCACTAACCCAAAAGTGGAATTTAAATTTGATGAGTAAGGAATGAAACCAATGTCTATCCTATAGGGCTATGGAGTCAACTAATACTCTTTGAATTTGGATCTTGCAAGAATTTGGGTCGATCCCTGAATAATATACCCAACCATATAGATCATATCAGATTAATCATACAGGTCTAGTCTCATATCTAATAGGTCTCTCAGATTTATATGCATTCTCAACAGATCTACAATTATTTGTTATTATTATCAGATTTACAACTTGTTTATTATTATATCTACAACCAATATGTCCTATTTAGGGAGGTCCATAAGTATTGAGCGTTGAACCTACACTCGGATACCATATGTAATGCTCTCCTCGGTATCAACAAATATAATCACCAAACAATTGAACATTTTCAGCCCAAAATAAAATATAAGAAAACAAACTTGGACAGATTTACTACTAAAGCAGTTGAAGGAACTTACCTGTGGTGAATAATATATCACACCTGAGAACTAGAGAATGCGGGATACATGGATCTGAACCGCAAGGAGTGGGGGACGACTCTCCACCCAATCGTAGAGCTAGCTACTTTTATCTAGTAGTATGTCACCCTCGAGCCCCCAATCGACCGTTATGCCAGAGAATCCTCAACCTTGGCTTCTCTATAGATCACCCAAATGAGATGTGTGAAAGAGATG
The DNA here is from genome assembly GCA_010110895.2 of Picea sitchensis. Classification (NCBI taxonomy): domain Eukaryota; kingdom Viridiplantae; phylum Streptophyta; class Pinopsida; order Pinales; family Pinaceae; genus Picea; species Picea sitchensis. The sequence goes on along the minus strand of SNQJ01S0018283.1, from coordinate 195,364 downwards.
AGAGATGTCCTTTTTCCTTTTCTCTCCCTCATTATATAGAATCCCAAGTTTCGATCCCTGGGATCCCCCTTGAATTATTTATTATATTTTGTTTTAGGGTTTTCCTTTAACCTTATTTGCACATTTTGATAAGGCCTTTTAAAACTTGGAACAAAACAAAATGTTTGAATAATTGATATAAATAAGCAAATCAACACCCAACTCTCACCTTTAAATTTGTTTGAACATTTTGATATTAAAATTTAAAGCTAATACAATACTATTAATTATCATTCAAGTTCTAATATCTGTTGATGTTTTTGGTAGTTGTAGGAGGTATTCACCTCCAATAGACCTCCTATAGATTGATATCCTGATAATACCTCTCTCTAGCAATGGGAGACAAGGGAATAAGTCGGCCCTATTATGAAGATAACTTGTGCGTAAAAAAAGTAAATTCAGCCCTACAGAGAAAAATTATAATGGAAAATTATAATTCCTAGAAGGAGAAGTCGGCCCTAAAAATTCAGTGACGAATTAGTATAAATACATATCAATCATTCCTCATTTGACACCCTCCTAACACATCTGAGGTGGCCTCAGGAATACTAGTCTGAGGAAGCAAAATTCAGCCTGATCTGAGGCATTTTTTAGACAATTGATTGGGCACATATGTAACACCATATATATCTGTATTTGGGTGACTTTCTCTTGGATATCATTTTGTAGTAGGTCTCCTACTCCTCTCAGGGGTGGCACTTGAGGATGCCTATGGTTGGGTGGAAATGAAAGAACATTGCCTATGGTCAAACGAGCAAACCCATTGTGTAATATGTGTATGGTTAATCTTCTTGAGATCCTAGTTAGCTTATTGTAGTTGTAAACTACTCTAGATTTTAAAACTTCAACATGGTATCAGAATAGTTCCTAAATATGATCATTTGCACAAATAAAATTAAGGAATGTTGGAGCCCTATTGCAATCACAAGGGAATGGTTGATCCCCTTAATAGTTCTATGATAAGGCTGACAGTAGACCTCACCATAACCACAGATTGAATTATGGGATAAATTGTTGACCGAAATGTTGAGGCCGAGCTTTCTGAGGTGTCTTTGTGCAAGCTTCTGAGGCATATTTCAGAAATCTTTTTGAGGCATAATTGTTGAATTTCCTTTAGCATTACTTGAACCATACACAATGACTGCATCAACAATACAATCTACAACTGCAGTAAACCAAGATCACAAGAAGAATAACCATGCACAAGAACACAAGAAATATCCTGGGAAACTCTTCTACACAAGAGAAGAAAACCCAACAATCCTTTGCTATATTCTCAAGAGAAGATCCCTCATCCACTACCAAACCTAGCACACAAAAGGGTGCTACTATGACTGAGAAAACTAGCTCTTAGAAAAGTGTGAGCTGCAGTTTTCATAATTTCAGACCTCAACTTTTGAAATCATGAGATGACACAATGATGAGTGTGATCCACAATGGGGATCCACCTTTATTTATACAATAAATGACATAGCAAAAGGTGTGTCTATTGTCACAATAGGGTCGACCTCAATAACTCAATAATATAATTAATATAATTAATAATTTACACAACATTAATTATCTTTACATGGTGGGGCCGACTTGTACCCTTTACATCATAATTAGGGTTAAAAGTAAATATTACACTTAGACAATATAGCAAGGGATCCACACGTCCACTAGTGCTCGGCCACTAGGGACACGTCCACCTGTGCTCGGCCAAAGGGACATCATATTCAATAGATCTCTATCTCAATTGAGTCCACAGGAGAATCATATGGAGTACCACGTCGTCTCAAATCTCACACAGAGGAGAACGATGCACCAATCACATGGGGACGACTCAACTCTCATAGAGGAGAACGATGCCCCAAACATTGGGGGATGACTCAAATCTCACACAGAGGAGAACGATGCCCCATCACGTGGGTATGCCCAACACTGGGTTCCCTCTTAGGTCGACTCAACTCAGTCGTAGAGGAGAACGTATCCTAAAGGATGTCTCACGACACTGCAATCATCAACACTCCCTCTCGGGTAAGGAGGCATTCTCCACCAGGCCAAGTCTCTCACGGAAGTACTCGAACTTTATCATGGCAAGCAGTTTGGTGAAGATATCTGCAATCTTCTCATGTGTAGGAAGGTATTGCACGTGTATTGCTTTCATTTGCACCATGTCTCTGACATAATGATATTTTATCTCAATGTGTTTCGATTTATCGTGAAACACTGGATTCTCCGAGAGATTCACACAGCTTTGGTTTTCACAATGAATAATGGTAGAATCGATCTCTTGATCAAACAAATCTGTCAGGATCTTGTGAAGCCACACTGCTTTGCAGACTTCCATAATCAACGTTATATACTCTGCTTCTGCGGTACTCAAATCCATAGAGCTTTGTTTCCTGCTATACCAGAAAACCATGGGAGACCCCAAAGTAAAAAAAAAAAACAGATGTGCTCTTCCAGTCCACTGCGCTCCCCACCCAATCTACATCGGTATATCCCTGCAATCTCATGTCTACGCATGAGGCATATCTTAGGCAATAACCAATTTTTCCTTGTAGATATCTCAATACATGCTTTGTTTCTATCTAGTGAATCTATCTCGGTCATGTATCACGAATATCTTTGGTTTCTCGATGTAAACTTCTTCATCAATCTCACCATTGAGAAAGGTTGTCTTTACATCCATGTGATGTAGTTTCCAACCCATAGATGTAGCTAGTGCAATGATAGTACGGATGGAAGTGTATCGGGCTACAGGAGAAAATGTCTCCTCATAATCAATTTTCTCTACCTGTGAAAATCCTATGGCTACAAATCTCGCTTTGTGCTTCTAGACACTTCCATCGGTTGTATGTTTGATCTTATAGATCCACTTGGAAGTCACTACAGACTTCCCTTTTGGTCTCGGAACAATATCCCGCACATTATTCTTCATGATGGACTGATACTCTTCTACCATGGTATCTTTTCATACCTGCTAACCTGCTACTTCGACATGACAAGAAGGCTCAGTATCAATGATGTGGCTCATGGATGAAAAATAGCTTGAAAATATCTTTGGTTTCTTGCTCTCTTGGAATGTGCCTCGAGGAGTTCCATGTCCCACTGCCTCCTGTAGAGTTTTTAGAGCCCAAGCGGGCCTTTTATGGCCCACTGCAATGTCTCTGAGGACATCAACTGGAGCAATGGGATCAACTGGAACAATGGTTGTCTCCCTCTGAACTGTTGAAGGGAAGAAAGTATTGTACCTTCCTTCTTCTCAAAATAGTTTGACTCCCTCTGAAATCGGAAGGATGAACATTTTCCTTTTCTTGTGTTGCTAACCTGGAGACATCTCATGTCTTCTCAGGTCCTCTATTGCTTCTACAGAACTTTTTTGGCCTCCTATACTAGGATAATAACCAAGATCACCTCCCATAGGGATAACAATCAAAATGGCCTCATGTACTAGGATAATAACCAACTAAGAAAATTTGGACTCTCGTACCAGGGATAATGGTTCAAATCATGAGGGATCCCACACCAGAGATAATTCCCTTCATTATCAAAATGAAAGTAACTACAAAGTAATGAAATCAAATAAGGAATGTAGTACAAGACTTATCATAGTCTGCAATCATGCTCAATCTTGCTTTCGGTCCTCTTGAGAAAGTTGAGATAGAGAAGAACTCCTCACTATTCTTGCTTGCATTCCTTGACTTCTCTTGATTTGGAAAATGTTGTTTTCTTTTCACATTACTAGCTACAAGTCTAGTCCTCCTTGAATAATGTGCACTTATAGCACACACTTCAAAAGTCACATCAAGGATCATTCTTGAAATCTGCATCGTACCTCTCACATCGATTATCTTCAATCTTTCATTATTTGGATAGTACTTCATGTTTGATCATTTTTCTAATGTGTCATCTATCACATCATATTCATAGCTCACTTTGAAGCACACCCATTGGCAAACTCAGAAGTTCGTTGCCTCAAAACAGCCTCGGATCTTATTGCCTCAGAAAACACACCCAGAACAACACTGAGAAGGGGTTAGAAACTCAATATTATTGTTCCTTATATTTTTGCTAAATATTTTCCCATCTTCATGCTAAATAGACTTTAGGCTTGTGCTAAGAATGCTCTAAAGTGCTCTTAATCAAATCCAAAAATTTTCTTGGATTTGTCTTAAGATATCTCTTCTCTGGATACTCCTGAAACTCCTCTTAAATAGATCTCAAACTTTAAGCCTGGAAATGACTTGGAAACTTGCTTACATTCCTCTGGAATTGCACCCAAGAACATGCATTTAATATCTCAGGACAGTCCTTAAATCTACCTTAAATTTGTTCCCAAAAATGCTCTTGTAGAAGATCTGTAGTTTGCTGACAGACTTCATTATTGCTTGAGTATGCACCTGAAATTTAGCTCCGGACAGACTTCAGATCTCCCTTAGAATCAGACTACAGTTATAGATCTGTAGTTAGGGGTTCTTCTGGATGCGGCAGCCTCAACCGGGTTTGTTTTCATGGTTGGGCTTGCTCCCCAAGCCTGTGGCTACCCTATCTTTGGACAGTTGGTTGTTAGGGTCTTATGTGGCAATCCTAGTGGGGTTTCTTCTTGATGTGGTTGCCTTAAACTTCACCTCATAGAGGTCTGGTCCTTTCCTAACACTTGCTTGCTATAGGTTTGTTGTTAGGTTCTTCTACAGAAGCCTTAGAGGGGCCTCTCATTTGTTGTGATCTCCCTCTAAGGTCTTTAACAGGGCTTGGCCAAGCTTAGTAGGCCTGCAGCCAGCCTCAACCTTCACCATAGATTTAAGAGAGGTCCAGCTTCAAATTTTACCACAGAAACTTAAGGAGAGTTCTACCCCTCTTTCTTTATACCAGCGGTGGGGTCTAGTTGCCTTTAGATGTCCACGGTCTGCATTTATTTGATGTGAAAAAGTCTTCTTCAAGTAACTGCTCTGATTCCATGTTGAATTTTCACTATAGTTAGCTTGTGCATGAGGTTTAATTTCATTTAGCATTACTTGAACCATACACAATGACTGCAGCAACAATACAAGCTACAGCTGCAGTAAACCAAGATCACAAGAAGAATAACCATGCACAAGAACACAAGAAATATCTTGGGAAACCCTTCTACATAAGGGAATAAAACCCAACAATCCTTTTCTATATTCTCAAGAGAAGATCCCCCATCCACTACCAAACCTAGCATGAAAAAGGGTGTTGGTATGACTGAGAAAACTAGCTCTTAGAAAAGTGTGACTTGTAGTTCTCATAATTTCAGACCTCAACTTATGAAATCATGAGACGACACAATGATGAGTGTGATCCACAATGGGGATCCACCTTTATTTATACAATAACTGACATAGCAAAAGGTGTGTCTATTGGCACAGTAGGGCCGACCTCAATAACTCAATAATATAATAAATATAATTAATAATTTACACAATATTAATTATCTTTACGTGGTGGAGCCGACTTGTACCCTTTACATCATAATTAGGGTTACAAGTAAATCTTACACTTAGACAATATAGCAAGGGATCCACACGTCCACTAATGCTCAACCACTAGGGACACGTCCACCTGTGCTCATCCACAAGGACGTCATACTCAATAGATCTCTATCTCAACTGACTCCACAGGAGAATCATCTAGAGTACCACATTGTCTCAACCCTCACACAAAGAAGAACAAGACACCCATCACATGGGCACACCCAACCACTGGGGGACGACTCAACTCTTGCAGAGGAGAACGATGCCCCAACCACTGGGGGACGACTCAACTCTCACATAGAGGATAATGATGCCCCATCACGTGGGCCAACACTGGGCTCTCTCTCGGGTCGACTCAACTCATTCACAGAGGAGAACGTATCCTGGAGGATGTCTCACAACACTGCAATCATCAACAAGAATTAGGGTATTTTTTAACTCTGTTCCAGCATGGTTCTAAGGCACATTTAAGTCTATACCAACAATCTTCTAAGGTGAGCTAAGGCGCGGCTCTGTGGAGTATTGAGGCAGTGAACCAAGTAACTTCTAAGGAAGCAAGTTAAGATATCTTCCAGGTCAGTTTGAGGCCTATTTCTGAGGCTAAGTTTGGCCTGTTCCAAGGCCCATTCCAAAACAAATATAAGATGAAGTTGCACTAGAACTAGATGACGCTACAATTTAAGAGTATGCACTTGTATATATATTTTATCATTATCATGAGTATGCTTGCAGGAGAAGGGACCTTTTGCTGCAATCATGGATCCAAAGGGATCTCAAGTGCATTCAGAGGAACAACACACTGGAAGTGAAGACTCCAGGTTTGATTGTTTTAATTATCATGCCTCTAACCTACATTTCTAGTTTGTTGCATTACAAGTAGGTGTTGTAGTTGTGACAACAATCCTTAAATTGCTTTGAAATTTATGATACTAGAGATGTACTTATTGATCTCCCCTCTAGGAGATATTCTTGTCTCTTTATTTGTCCCAGACAGGTCATTTTTTTAATCTCCATGAAGGTTTCCATGGAGATGTTGTTTCTTTTTGTTTCTTGTTCCGGGCAGGTTACAACGGAGACAGGTCACTAGTGATAGCCCTTGAGAAGGATCCATAGTGACGATTGCAGAAGGAAGCATATTAGATGGTCTCTAGTTTGAGACATGACACTGTCTGGCCAGAAAAGGAGTTTATATGGATTGACAGTTCTACCAATCCAAATCATGTCACATGATTCCATCAGGTTGAGCAAGTGATGTCATAGAAGACTTGCTCATTTACATTACATAGCTCTTCTCACCTTGGGAAGATGGTGACAGGGCTTCTAGATCTTCGTGTAGACCATGATGGCACTCGCAGAGGTTGTGGGGTCCTTTCCGAGAAATGACAGTGGATCCAAGGGGATCTTGGACCCAATGCATTCATATTTGTGTGGACCCATGACAATTTTTTCCTTTGAAGAGGAGATAGCCTTCTGGAGATCCAGAGGATATCACATGGAGATTGACAGTGAAGGCAAGAGGAGATGATGACTTCTCTCCCTCACCCTTCAGCAGTACAGAGGGAGCTAGTTGAGCTTGTCGATACAGATAATCCAATTGATATTCTTAGAGATATTACAGTAGTTTAGAAGAGGCTTGTGTGGGCTCATCAAACTCTGCAGGAGGAAGAAGGATATGCAACTCCGGTTGTACTTTTCGAGAGAGCCAGAGACCACAGAGACATTCAGGCTATGCTGCAACTATGAGCCACATCATTGATTCTTGAGCCTTCTTGTTGTGAGGAAGCATCCAATTAGCATATATGGAGAGAAGCCATGATGGAGGAGAATTAGTCCATTGTGAAGAATGATGTGTGGGATATTGTTCTGAGACCGTAAGGGAAGTCTATGGTGACTTCCAAGTGGATCTATAAAGATCAAACATGCAGTTGATGGGAGCATCAAGAAGCACAAAACGAGATTTGTTTCCAGAGGATTCTCTCAGGTGGAGGGAATAGATTATGAGGATACATTTGCTCATGTTGCTCGCTCGATATATTTCCATCCAGACGATCATTTCCCTTGCAGTAGCCATGGGATGGAGATTACATCATATGGATGAGAAGACATCCTTTCTCAATGAAAAGATTGAGAAAGAAGTGTACGTCGAGAAGCCAGTTGGTTTCGTGATACATGAGAAGGAGTCTCATGCATGCAGATCGAACAAGGCCATGTATGGACTTATTCAGGCACCTCGAGCTTGGTATACGAGGATTGATGGATATGGCTTGAGATATGTATACATTATTGACGCAAGATTACAGGGATATGTTGACTCCAATGAGGCAAGGAGCATTGTATAACACCTCCAGGTGTTTCTTTACCTTGGCATGGCTTCCTGGCGTAGCAGGAAATGGACTTCTATGCCTTGAGTACCACAGAAACAGATAGTATTGTGGATGGTAGTTCGCGAAGCGGTGTGTCTTCGCAAGATTTTTGCAGACTTGATTGGTCAGTGATATCATTATGTTTGAGACATGATGTAGAGGGAGACAGTGCAGGTGCAGTAATTTCCTACATAAGACCAGATTGCATATGATCTCACGAAGCTTCTTTCCAGGACAAAGTTCAAGTACTTATGTGAGAGACTTGGCATGATGCCTCCCTCGTTGAGAGGGAGTGTTGATGATTGCAGCTTTCTGATACATTCTCCAGATCGTACCCCTCTAGACTGAGTTGAGTTGATATGTGAGGACATTTATGTGATAGGTGAGATCGTACTCCTATGGACTTAGTTGAGTTGATCTATGAGATGATTTGTACTCCTATGGACTAAGTTGAGTTGACTTGTATTTTGGTCTCCTTCCATATTCCTCTTGACTGAGTTGAGTTGACTTGAGATGGCTCTCCAGTTCGTACTCCTATGGACTTAGTCGAGTTGATTTTTGAGAGTGATGACCAATGGTTGAGCACTAGAGGACACGTCATGGGGAGTGGACCCATGACGTCAAACTATGGGATAGACCCTAGTGTTTATAGAGGGAGGAGCCTCTAGAGGTCCACATGGGATGAGCCATGTGTTGATGTGTCCACATGGGATGATCCATGTGTGATGTACCCTTGAGGTCAAGCTCAAGTGGTTGAGGTGTCCAAGCGGTTGGGAGAATATTCCACTAGCCAGCAACCCTTAGGGGTTGGGAATATCCATCTGGGTTGGTGCCCAACAACCCTTGGAGACCTGATGGCCATATGGTTGGGAGAATTTTCACCTGGGTTGGTGCCCAGCAACCCTAACAGGTTGGGAGAACATTCATCTAGGTTGGTGCCCAACAAGCCTTGGAGACCATTTTTCCTTGATGAGATATGTCATGTGGTGATGAGGCCCTTGACAATGGCACACTAAGTGGTGATTAGACCCTAGTGTCATTCTAGTGGTGATGAGGCCCTAGAATATGGAAAAGGTCCACATTGGAGTAGCAATGTGTGACGAGGAAATGCTACCAATAACATGGTCTGCAAGACCATGTCATGGTCGGAGGATCATGGTATATCCTGCGAGGATATGAGGACCAGGAGTAAACATCACTGAGAATACCTCCCTAGCTAAGAGGGAGTGTTGATGTTTTTGGTAGCTGTGGGAGATATTCACCTCCAATAAACCTCCTATAGATTGATATCCTGAGAAGAGAAAACCCCTCTCTAGCAATGAGAGACAATGGCATAAGTCGAACCTATTATGAAGATAACTTGTACGTAACAAAAGTAAAGTCATAACGTGAGAATTGATGCTCGTTCTTTTCGAGCACTCTGCAAATTTGCTGCTAGGTTTTCAACTCCTGCGCGCACGCATTGATGGCTCCCTCTCAGGGAGGGGATCTACCCCCGGGATCCCTGTCCCCAAACCTGCAGGCTTTCCATGCCCTCCTCTCTTCCTACGCTAAAGCTCCCAAGCCCCCACCCTCCCGATTCGTCAAAAAGGCGACCAAAATCCCCAACGTTGCATTCTTCGTGCCTTCAATGCAACCTTTGGCACTCAAAATCGTAGATCGAGGACTAATAGGTCAATTCATAGGACTATGTCCCTCCCCAAAAGCCATGCACATCTGGTTGGAAGCAAACTAACGCAAGCTAATCAAGGGACAACTGTCGGCAGCCTTCTATGGTAAGGGATTCTTCACTTTTTTGTTCGAAAAAAAAGAACATAGAGATCTAATTTTCCGTAGCGGTCCCTATTTCATGGGGACCATAGGAATGTACTTGAACAAATGGACTCCAGACTTTAGTCCAGAAAATGGCATCCCCTCAGCAGTCCTAGTTTGGGTCAGGATGCCTTTCCTTCCCCTCCACTGCTGGAACGATGAAACAATAAGAAACATAGGAAACACCCTAGGCAAATACATTGATCGTGTTGAGCCAAGGGAAGGCCTCCAGGCCTTCACCAGACTATGTGTAGAAGTGGATCTATAAAAGGGTCTCCCATAAGCAATACAGCTAAACTTGGAGAGTTGGTCCTACATCCAACAAGTAGACTACGAACAAATTCCCTTCAAATGTAAAATCTGCCACGAATATGGGCACTTTGCTAAATCCTGTCCCCAGGCCAGAGACATGCAGGACCAATATCCCAAACAAGATCAATGGCAACAGCCAGAAAGGAAAAAAAACAAATGGGAAAACCCAACCCATTCTGCCTCAAAATCAAAGGGAAAAACCTCTCGATCCAAAAGAAAAAAATCTTGGATCCCCACAAAAAGGAGAATCAAGCCACAATCAATATGCAGAGCTTCGCCAAGACAGAAATCTAGATGAAGTCAGGGAATCCCAGGAAGAAAACAATGGAAGGGGACTAGAAGAGGAAGGAAAAGGAAATGACACAGGCCCAAAGAAGGAAAAAAAAGTCTTAGAAAATCCAGATATTTCAGAAGAAGTGAGACAGGATTCCTCAGAAACTGAATCCGATCTGGAATTAACTCAAACTATAAACAGCAAGAAACCTGGAAGGAAATCACACAAAAATAAAAGGGAATCAGCAGCAGATAGAGAAAAGGAATTGGGGATTCAAAAAACTATTGAGGAAACCCTAAAGAAAGATGGAAATTCTAGAAAGAATAAGGTGGCCTAACACAAGGAAACAATGTCACAGCGCTCAAGAGGGGAGGCGCCCAAACATCCTGATAAATGATGAAAATCGTCTCCTGGAATTGTAAGGGATTAGGAAGTAATCTCAAGAAAGAAGAAGTCAAAAATCTGATACAAGTAGAAAAACCTTCAATCCTCATATTCCAGGGGACGAAAATGAGGGAGCAGGAAACCCTCAAAGACCTTCAAAAAATATGGAACAACTATGATGGTCGTGTTGTGAGCTCCAGAGGGGCTTCAGGCGAAATCAGAATCCTCTGGAAGACGGAAGATTTCGACTTGCAAGCGCAAATACAGACCGAATTCTGGCTTATGGTAAATCTCCTCAATAAAGTCTCAGGTATTCTCTTCTCTATCATCAATGTTTACATACCAGACAATTACAATGAAAAAATTGAATGTTGGCAATCCCTGATAGACCTTGCCAAGGAAAAAAAAAACCCAGAACATCATTATTGTAGGAGACTTCAACACAACCAGAGCCGCAAAGGAAAAAAGAGGAGGCTCGGTGGTAAGAGACCAATTTCGGGAAAAACTAGAGGACCTTATCTCGGACCTTGATCTTTATGATGTCCCCTCGAACAAGGGAATCTACACCTGGAATAACAGAAGAGCAGGGCCTGGACACATAGCCGCAAGATTAGATAGATTTCTTATCAGTAGCGCCTGGTTGTCCCTTCCCGACAAGCCTTGCTCAATGAATCTTCCCTGGGCCGGCTTAGATCACCGCCCCATAAGAATGACCTTAGAAGCTCAACAGAACTGGGGGCCTATTCCTTTAAAACTAAACCCCCTCTGGTTGGACAGACCCGAGCTCATTCAATCCATATCCCAGGTATGGAATCAGTGGATCACAGGTTCTCCAAACTTCATCTGGGAGCAGAAGCTCAAACTAGTCAAGGATTTGTTAAAGAGCTGGGCCAAAAACAACTCGCAAAGAAAAGCAAAAGACAAAAAGTCTCAACTGGAGGCTCTTCAAGAGGAAATGGAAATTATAGAGATTCAGCCTCACCCAAGAGAAAAAACTTCACAAAGAGTACCTTCGGGCCTTAGCTGAAGAAGAAAACACTTGGTGGCTTAAATCCAGGAGTCTCTAGCTGAAAGCAGGTGACCAAAATACTACCTTCTTTCACAATCAAACCAAAGTCGGGAACTAATCAAATCAAATTTTCGAGCTCAAAACCCATGAAGGGGAAATCCTTAAGGACATCGCCCAAATCAAGCAACATGCCTCCTCCCACTTCCATTCTCTGTACACCACCTTTGGCATAGATGAGATCACCTTTCTGAAGCCTTTCTCCAACATATTCCCCATAAGATTACTAAGGCCGACAACATTCACCTTGACAGGCCCATCGAGGAAGAAAAAATCCTCAAAGCCTTGAACCAATTCCAAGACAACAAAGCACCGGGCCCAGATGGCTTCACCTTGCATTTTTATAAAAAATGTTGTCACATCATCAAGAAAGGCTTCACCAGAATGGTTCGCTTCGCCCACAAAGCTAAAAAACTGGGAGGAGAAACTAACTCCTCCTTTCTAGCTCTCCTCCCAAAAGAACCTGGAGCCTCCTCCCTTAACCGCTTCAAACCTATCTCCCTGTGCAACATCTCCTATAAAATTCTGTCCAAAATAATTGCAAACAGGCTCAACCCCCTCCTCAGCTCGCTAATTCTCCCAAGCCAGGGAGGCTTTGTAGTTGGTCATCAGATTTGGGACTACTTCATCCTTGTCCAAGAGGAAATCCACGCCAGTAGCGCTTGGGGGGACTCTGGCATGGCTATAAAACTTGACATGGCCAACGCTTTCGACAGAGTGGAACACAAATTTCTCTTCAAAGTCTTGCAAAAAATCAGTTTCAATCAGAACTTCATGGATTGGATCTACTCGTGCATCAACTCTCCTTGGATAGCGCCCCTGATAAATGGCAGACCAGGTCCTTTCTTCAAGGCGTCCAGGGGTTTAAGGCAGGGTTGCCCCCTTTCCCCCTTGCTTTATGTGATCATAGCTGAATCGCTAAACAGAAACCTCGAATGGGAAAGTGTAAATGGCAACATGCCTGGAATAAAAATTGCTCAAGGAGTAAAAAGACTAAACCACTCCCAATTTGCAGACGACACAATTCTCCTAAGTGGTGCTTCTAAAATTTTTGCCAGAAGAATCGTCCAAGTCCTAGATACCTTCCTTAGAGTCTCGGGAGGTATCCTAAATAAAGAAAAATGTCAAATTTATACCTAGAATGTCTCGACAATCATTAGAGTTGGTATAACTCAAATCATGGGGTTTTCCATTACCCAACACTGGAAATCCTTCAAGTATTTGGGTTTCCCCCTCTGCATCAAAGCGATTCCTGGAGAATTTTGGCACCACTTCATCCAAAAGACCAGGGAAAAAATGGAAAAATGGGGCTCTCGGTGGCTCAATCCAGCAGGTAGGGTGGTGTTGATCAAATCTGTCCTCTCGGCCCTCCCCCTTATCAATTCTCTACCCTTCTAGCCCCTAAGGGAATCCTTAAAGAAATGGCCCAGCTCATTCACAAATTTCTGTGGCAAGGGGGAAAACCAATCACAAAAAATTCTACTTGGTACACTGGGAAATAGTCACTCAGCCCAAAAAAAGGGGTGGTCTTGGTATCAGAGACCCCGAAATTACCAACTCTGCAATGGGAGCCAAAGTCTTGTGGAGGTTAATCTCAGGGGGTAATGATTGGTGGAAACAAGTTATCATAAACAAGTACAGACTGGGTAAAAGAAAAAGGAGTATGGACAATCCACAAACTCAACAAGCAGAGTCCCAAATCTGGAAGCTAATAAAGGGCGTCGCCACCTTTTTCAGAGAACACCTTTCCTGGATTCCGGGCAATGGTAAAACAATAGAAATCTGGCAAGATCAAATCTTTGGGGTGACTTTCAAYCCCAGCGATGGAAACCTCATGGAGCTAAAATGTTGGATGTTAGGCACAAGCAAGCGCACCCTGTACGACACCTCATCTTGGAATGACAATGGCAGTTGGAGAGACTGGAACTTGGGGGATGCCACGCATCATCTGATAGCACAGGCTCATCGCTTGACCATGTTCCTAAAAGGGGCAGTGCCCATTCAAAAAACCTGGCCAGACAACAGGGGTTGGGGGAACAAAGGATACCCGGTCAAAGAAGGGTACAACAAGATCCTTGATCTCACGGGAGAATACCAATCCTCAGCAAGATGGAAAAATGTTTGGAACTGGGACTCCCTTCCCAAAATCAACTTCTTCACATGGACGCTAGTGCATGATAAAATCCTAACAAGGGAAAACCTCATAAAAAGAGGTTTTCATGGCCCCTTCATCTGCTCTCTTTGTCAAAATAGTCAAGAGAACATCAGTGATTTATTTTGGGAGTGCCCTTTTGCGAGAAATTGTTGGACCCTAGCCTTCGGGGATCTCGCTAGAATTATAAGATGGCCCTCTTCTCCCCACCCCAGCCTGGGAAACTGGGACAAGTACTACCGGGGATCCTTCAAGGACAAGCTAGTTCTGAAGTGCATGTGGCGGGCGCTGCAAAGTTCATCTGCTGGCAGATCTAGATAACAAGAAACAAGAAACTTTTTCAAGGAAAGGCCTCCCCTCCCCAAATAGTAGTTGCTAAAGCAAAGTTGTTGCTCTCAAAATCCATAAACTCAAAACCCCTAAGAATAGAAGACCCAACAAAGTGGACCGCTCGGGAAAAACACTGGATGGAAAGCTTCAACCTCAGGGCTTCAAAGCATACCAAAGCAACAAAAAGATCAAGCTGCCAGCTTCACAACATTCTCAACATTGACCTTTGGATGCAAAAGCAAAAAGTCCATACCCTTTGTTTCGATGGAGCTTCAAAAGGAAACCCAGGGGAGGCAGGCACGAGGGGGGATACTCTACGATCCCGGGGGGGGGGATCCACAAGCTACCATTGGAATCTAGGGACGAAAACCAACAACAAAGTTGAGGCCTACGCCCTCTTAAAAGGGGTACAACTGGCCCAGACCAAGGGAATCCGAGAGCTTGTAGTCCTAGGGGACTCCAACACCATAATAAGATTGATTGTTAAGGGAACAAACCCCAGAGACCCAAGCCTAAAGCAAATTTTGGACAGAACCCGACTGGCCTCCAGAGATATCAGAACCACCTTTTATCACATACTTTGGGGCAACAACAGCAAAGTCGACAAGATGGCCAATGCAGCAATAGGGGCAAACCCAGGCACCCTTAGTATCGACGGAGTCTCAACCCCAACACCCCTCTACTAATGATCACCCAAGAGTGGAAAAAGGCCACGCACATGAGTAGGAAAAATCGTTGCCACCCAAATTACGAGGGAAGGGGGTGTTTCCACGCATTCAATATTGCCCCCCCCAGATGAGCGTAAAGGCAGTCACAACATCTTAAGGTGGACGTTTGTAGTCGCCCACGTGGATGAAAGTAATCGTAGGCACACCAGGTGGCATGCGCCACACGCAGACCACTCCTCCCGAGACAATAAGGTGGCCATCATTTCGGACAAAGCGAAATCCCTATTTCGCGTGGGAAATCTGAACTCTTTGCTTCATCTATGTGGAATTGTAGTACGGGACTCTCGCCTCCCACATCATAGCAACTCCCCTGTCGTCAACCTCACCTCCACTCTCCCCTCCATGGCGTCGGCTGGTACAATTTGCAGTACATTTTGGTTGAATCATCCCACGAAACCGCAGGAAAGAGCGTCATTCCCTCCTTCAACAATCATGCAGCAGTCCTTGTCTAGTGTGTGGCTCCTGTGGGAAATCCCTTCCGCTCGTTCGCTCTATCGGGTCCATCTGTTATTTAATCTATCTCTCTCACCACTTTCGCAACATTCCAGGCTTCTGTTACGAGTAATTTGGATCTCTCCTTGCCCTAAGTCACTAGTGCTCAAGTCTCCCTTTCCTCCCCTTTTCAGAACCTGTTGTCGCCTCGCGCTTCTCCACAACCCCCTAAATTACTCCTGTCGTAACGCTCAGAACTTTTGTGCTCCCCGATTTTTCACATCGCCCCGTCACTCAGTTCTTTAGCCGACCTCCCGAGTCTCTACAAATTGTTCCCTCATTTCCASATGCCCGCCTCTCCCTCTGTCTGAATCCTCTTCTCGGCACCATGCAGAACCCACAAGAGTCTGTCAGGTCTGGCCACTCTTCAAGGAACAGCGAAATGCAGCAAGCAACAATTGCTCAGGAAGACTCGGACAGTTGGCCCGAGGATTAATGGGAGGTTGAGTGTGATGGGTGCAGCAACCTAAGAGTGCAAATGGGAGCAATGAGCGCCAATCGGACCTTCGAGATGGAGACCTTATCTCAACACTGCTTTCTGATAGGCAAGCTTCACAATGAAAGCGATGCCCARCGAAGTCAAATTGAAACCAACCATCTGCAGATTGAGACACTACAGCGAAGACTGGACCAGCTTGATGAATCACAGCCTCCTACAAGCAACTCGGATGATCAGCAAGGCTACTCAAGGAACGTCCAGTGAAACTTGATCAACCAAGTGCCAGACCTGAATGAACCCCTCCCAGAATTCAGGGCGAACATGCAACAAACCAAGGTGGAGAAGGGTAATGAAGCTCAAATCTTTGTATGTATTGCCGAATTGCTTTTTTCAGTGACTTCTATTGTCAAATTTTTCCAAGAAACTCTGCATACCGAAATTTTGTAAACCAAGGGGGATGCGACTTACTATATGGCAATCCTTGCTTTTGTAATCAACCCTCTTCGAGAGGAATTTCGCCATGGTCTTTCAGGACTCCTTTTTTGTAACACCGGTGGATTTATCCACACCAGTTAATATAATTTTCCCAGTTCTTGTTTAAAAAAAAAAAAAGTAAAGTCGGCCCTACAGAGAAAAATTATAATTTCTAGGAGAAGACGGCCCTAAAAGTTCAGTGACAAATTAGTATAAATACAGATCAAGCCTTCCTCATTTGACACACAAAAACTCGCCATTCTAACACATCTGAGGCAACCGCAGGAGTACTAGTCTGAGGCAGCAAAATTCGGTCTGATCTGAGGCATTTCTGAGACAACAGATTGGGCACATCTGTAACAACATATATCTCTGTATTTGGGTGACTTTCTCTTGAATATCATTATGTAGCAAGTCTCCTGCTTTGCTCGGGGGTGGCACTTGAGGATGCCTATGGTTAGGTGGCAATGAAAGAGCATTGCCTATGGTCAAACTAGCAGACCCATTGTGTAATCTGTGTATGGTTAATCTTCTTGAGATCCTAGTTAGCTCACTGCAGTTGTAAACTAGTCTAGAATTTAAAACGTCAACAATATTTCATTTAAATTTTAGTTCTATTTTGTTTACATTTTTAATGTTTCATTCCGTGCACCTTGTTTTCAAAATCTAATCGTCAATCATGTACCTATGTCCATCCAACATCTGGTCTCACAAACCCTGGCCACTAATGTTGGATACTTACCAAAGAGAATTATTTTATCTTTGCAATAATATCTAATAATATTTAATATGACTAAAATATATATCTTAATTAAATTTGGTAGAGTTAAAGGATGAAAAATTATTTTAAAATGTAGAAACCTTGGCGAATATTACTAATCCTTCATATGCCTAATATAAATGTTTGGCAATACTTTTGTAAAAATATTCAAATTTCTAAAAAATTTATATAGTTTGTATAAAATTTTGGCTATTTTTAAGGTAAAATAATTTTATCCTATAGAATTTGGGCGAATCATTTTTAAAATGGTGAATCGTTTTTTGGGAAAAACCATGGAACATTAGCCCATGAGCAAAATTTAGCCCCTAAAATCATCCTTAGTAAAATTAAATGTGAGAAATATGATATATTTATTCAAGGAAGAGGTACCAGATTAATCGGGATTTGATAATTTTTTAATATTTTATTGAACTTCAATTTAAATTTCAAATTCTCATATTTTGCTCAAACTTTCCCTTCTATGTGCAAGCAAATTAGGGTAAGGTCAATATTTTAAATAGGAAATCCTGTTTTATTTATACTTATAGAGAACATTCTTGATTTTGACTTATCCATTGCCAACTTTGGCATATAAACCATGCAAATAAGCATAGTAAATCATACCCTTTAAAATCAGTGATATGCTTTAAGATTTTGATGCATTAGTAAAGATGAGATGTGTGTAATATGAGCAATGCTTACAGGGCTGACAAGTGTATTCAAAGGAAAACATGAAACTTCTTATACTTTTGGAATTAACAAATCTCCAACAATTAGGTTGAAGGTCTGGCTCTTTGGTATTAAATAGATGACAATGGTTGGAGATTAAATCAGTCATACAAATTCTCATATTTTCTCCATATTTTGTTCAAAATTTCCCTTTTATTTGCCAGCAAATTAGGGTAAGATCAATATTTTAAATAGGGAACCTGTTTTATTACAAACTTCTATCCAAAAAGGAAAGAACATTCTTGATTTAGACTTATCCATTGGCAACTCTTTGTGTTGTTTCGCATATATAACAATGCAAATAAACATAGTAAATCATATAAATGAGCAAAGCTGATAAAAAAAAAATTAAAATTAGAAAACCTTAATATTAAAAAACATAACGACTAAAAAATCTACCATTAATTGAATGTACATGGTTGTGTATATATTTTGAAATATATATAATAATAGATACATTTTAAGCACCGAGAAGTCTCTTCCTTGATTTCTTTATAAATCTGGGTTAAAATAGAACTGTGCATCTATGAATGAAGAACTCGTTACAAGAAGACACTCGATAAACACAATGGGGCCTAAGGAAGACAGACTCCATTTGTTGATCAAAATGCAAGGATCGGGCAAAACTAGTAAAATATGGAGATGCTAGAGGGAAAACATGTATGAGATAAACAGTGACGGTTTCATATGAAAATGAAAATATTTAATTGAGATGTACCAAGGTTTTATGGACCTATAGCAAGTTGTAGTTAAATCATTCGTCATACAGGTGAAATAAGCATCTAATTACATATGATTAAACTAAGACTCAATAAACCATCTTGGTCTTCAAGTAATGAGTCAAAAATGCAAGTTTGCGGTGTTCACAATATAAATTTTAGTAATCCTAAGACTTTGACGAAGTAATATTTGAAAACAGATGGTACTTCAGTATGACTCGTCATTAACTAAGATCAGTAAATCTAACAAATTTATGTTATTATGTTTGATCTTACATAACCTGAGAAAGGTAGGGTTGTACATCCAGGCGTCTCTCTCACGTGTACAAAAGATATATATTTTACACACGTACCCCATCCTCCATACCCCGACCCAAATCAACAACGCCCATGCCCCAAACCAATCCATTCTCTCCACTCGTGATTTCCATTCTAATTGATCTTTCACTATTTCGACCATTTCAGAGGACTCTGCATGATCGAAAGGTATACTACGATGAATGGGGGACAATTTTCCATCCATCATCCTTTCAAAAAAAAATTGGGTTCCGATGATTCCTTGTTGGAACAAATATTTGAAACTGAACGGAACTGATAAACCCCAAACCAAGAGTTACGAAAATGTTTGGTAACATATTCGCACACGGCCTTTAAGCAACGAATGTCCTCCACAACCCAGCCTACTCAACGACCCGTCCTAAGCAACTCCACCAGCTACACCAATATGCATCCCTCCTATATTATCATAACATTGGTTAGTACTTGTTATATTATATCATGCCATTGATTACTTTGAATTACCCGTTGCATACAACACTCAATGCCATTGGTTACTTTGACTTACTCGTTGCATACATACACTGAAGGAAAAAATATATAAGCAAATTGTTGACAGAGAGAGTAGCCAAAGCTCCGTTGCGTCATCACTAAATATGTACGGAACCTTCACAATAAATAGCCCTTTTGAGATTGTTCAAGAAACAAACCGCTTGACTCTTCAAAGAAGAGTTCAACGGGAACAAGAGAGGTGGAAAAGAATGAGCTTATGAATCTGGGGACACTACACAGTTTTTATGAAGACAGTCGTCCAATTTTGGAATGCCAGAGAAATTTGGGTGTCACAAAAAAATATACACAAACACCAGGCACCTCATTTTTCTCGTTCTATTGGAGTGTTTGTTCTATCTGAGTGAATCCCACCTTGACGGGAAAAGCCAGTGGATGCTGCAAAACAATAACATTGTACAAATGGTATCCAAGAAAATAGTTCCACAATTGTAGTTATCTTATCAGGAATGAACAAGTTGGACCACCATTGCTCCCGTTGTTTCACTCTTGCAGAAGGAAGCTACCGGAAAGGTTCATGGAGAATAATAGAGAAGATCGATTCCCGTTCATACATGAAAGTCCTTATCGAACCCATCGTCATAATATGGAATCAGGTCTTTGTTGGGCAAAAACTATTGATCTAACCATAGCCTTCTGTAAATTTGAAAGCCATTGAATCATAGTGGCGTTCCCCAAAGGATGCCTTAGCCTAGTACAAAACCATCCTGACAACAACCACAAATCCATCCAGATGCAGTCCAAAGGCCAGTGGGTGCTTGTTCATAACAATGGCAATGAACAGCAAGGCCACATCCACTGCACAGAAGATCAGGAGGCACCTCCAATGAGTTGCAGGTTGCACATATCTTCTTCTCCATCTCTTCTGAAGTAATCTCACTACCTAATCTATATGGTTGATTTATGAAATTTTCCAATGAAAACTTATTTGCTAGATGGCATCCTTTGTTTTCTGAATGGTCTTGTGAAATACCATCACCAAAGGAATGTTGAACACCATCTTTAATGCCCTGTAATTGAGAAAATGCATCTTCTCCCTCATCAACAAGCAGTAAAGTTTCAGAACAATTTTGAGCATTGGGTAGTTGAGCAAACGCATCTTCTCCCTCAACAGGCAGTAAAATTTCAGAACAATTTTGAACATTTGGTAGTTGAGAAAATACGTCTTCTCCCTCCTCAACAGGCAGTAAAGTTTCAGGACAATTTTGAACATTTGGTAGTTGAGAAAATACATCCTCCTCAACAGGCAGTAAATTTTCAGAACAATTTTGAACATTTGGTAGTTGAGAAAATGCATCTTCTCCCTCCTCAACAGGGAGCAAATTTTCAGAACAATTTTGAACACTTGGTACTTGAGAAAATGTATATTCTCCCTTGTCAACAGGCAGTAAATTTTCAGAACAATTTTGAACAATTTTGGATTGGAGTTGTATACCAGGATAAATCTGGATGGACTCTGTTTTATGTACTTCGGATCCAACAGTTTCCTCTACTGACCTGTCGTCTTGCTGGTAATTCACCACTTCTTCCTGCAGATAATCATTAACAGGTGAGTCTCGGTCACTTTTCAGGATTAACAACTGTTCACTGACTATAATACATGCTGAGTTCGGAATCTTTTCTGCTTCTGGAACTGAGCTATGGTTCCCTAGCTTCAGATCTTGAGGCCCATTCTCTGAATCATATTCTACTCTAGTCAATATATGCTCTTCTTCCATGGCTAACTTAGCATGAAGCTCCTTATCAGAAACAAGTTCAGATCTGCTGTATATTACGTCTAAAGGCTTGTCGTTTTTGGCTACATCCAGCACTTCATTATCTGTTGCAATCTCCAAACCAAGCCTTTTATCACACAGGTTATCCTTCTTGGCACAAGGACAGACGGGTGCAGTACTCTTGCGGCATTTGTAACACTTGAAACCAATCACATCAATGATATTCTCCAGGGTAAGCCCAAAAGCAACTCCGTGAAACCAATCTACAAATGCAGAAATAAAATATTAGAAATTAAGTGGAAGATTGAAAGTGAGATTTTAAGAGTCAAAAGATCATTATGCATGTGGTAAAGTGCTCTCTACTATAATTAATTTCACCAGTATGACGTAAAATCTTGATTTATGGCTGTCCTAGTTAGCTAAATACTTCTTGGAGCAGAACATTTTCACATCCTCTTGCTATCTATCCATGGATGATGTAGAGTACTACCATCTGGGGCTGAGAAAAGTTCCATACTGTAGGCTGTTTCAAAATGATACTTGATAAATCAATAACAAGAAAGCATTAACCAAGTGGATCACCCAGCATCATACCTTTACAATATTCACATCCAACATATAAGAACTGAGGGTTGTATGCCTCGCCACAAAGAAAACATTTAGGACATTCAGAGGCATTCGTGCTATTCTCGCCTGGAAGGAGAAGCATGCTTTGCCTAAAATCCTTTCCTAATTCATCAGTCGCATTTTTCTTCCATAAAAGACCATCCAAAGAAACATCTTCTTTAATTTTCCTTCTGCGACCCCTGACCTTCCCAACCCTGTCATGATTTTGTATTGCAACATTATCATTATGTAACCGATGCCTTCTAGGTTTCTTTACTTTCACATCTTGTGGAGACGTCCCAATTTCCTCTAGTTTTTTTGAAAGCCTGCGCCTTTTGCACGTTGACAAAATCTTCTTCCCTGATTGGACCAAAATCTTCTTCCCTGATTGGACCAGAATCTTCTTCCCTGATTGCACTCTAATTTCAGGCTTGCTCTTTAGCAACTTAACACTGTGGCACTTGTAACAGGTGAACATGTACTGGAGTTTATTCAAGAAATGGGATGATATTGAACACTTCCGATGAAAAGAATCTGAAACACAAAGGCACATGTGAGAACATACGACAAGAGATTTCTTCAAGAACCTGTGTCAGTGAATCAATGTAAGGCCAAATATAAAAATTTGCTTAAAATCATCTGTTAACTAGATTAACTGACAGAAATTTTGATTAATGGCAAATAAAGAATGTATCTCCACATTCATAATTAAATGAAAGGCATTTTTATAACGAAATAAATAAATATAATATATCACCAATTGTTTTATTTCATTAAATGTAAGCTTATAAATAATCAATAACACCAGCTCTTTAATTTGATTAGATGTAATTTTATAAGTTGAAGAATCCACATGATTTAGTAAAAGAATATCATGAAGAGAGAGTTGACCATAAAGAGGCAGCAGAAATAAAGAACAAAAGCAACCGTGCAGGGAACCAAGAACAACAACAAAATTCCAACTGTCTCCCTTGAGGTCATGCTTGGAATCACTCAATCAGACCTTGAAAATAAAAAGAAGAGTGAAGGGAAGAACAGTGGTGGCCCTAATTGATTTTTGCAGCACTCAAAACTTTATAGACTAAAAATTGGTCAAATCTGCAGGCCTAAAGGTCCCTCCATTACAAAACATCCAAGTGACCAACGATAATGTGATGAATTGTAAGTGATCCATAAACGGTGGGCCTATGGCCTGTCCATTTCATCAACACAGATCCCTTGCAGAATTAATTTTAGTTCTCGTGAATCACCAAGCCAGTTGGTGATTGCTTGTTCGCAAACACAATGCCCTTCTCACAGCTTGCCTTCAATTCTAGCTTCGGAGCTTCTTTCTGTTCATATTCAGTCAGCTCCTCAAGATCTAAGGCAATCATTGTTTCACAGGTTTAATCCTAGACGCATGGAAAAGGTAATTCTGTCAATTCAAATTGAACATAGGAACGCTCATACACATCCAGATCACCATCAAGTGCACAGAGAGAAGAGCCCACCAATCTAGCAACAGCATAAGCTAATGATAGACTTAAACGCTGTTTGTATAAGCTAAACTCAACTTCTGTGCATACTGCTCTGCCCAATGAATGCTACAGACAACAAATACTCCAACCATCAAATCACTATATCTCTCAGGTAGACTCAGACAGGGAATAAATCAGCAAATACCATCGTAATGCTGGAGAAGATTCAACGTTTAAATTGCCAAGACTGTTGCCAAACGGATACACCACTGCAGGTCGATTTCTACTCTCACGAAATCCCTTAACGCATGCAGAAGGTAACCAAAAACATATTGATTAGCCCTAGTTCCATGAGCAACTCCAGTTTCCGGCCATAATAGATATTAATTAGACAGAAAGCCAGTCCAAAAATAAAATCAATTCAGTACATTTTTAGAATAATCACGGAGATGTTTCCTCTTTGGACTGGGCATGCCCTTCAACTGGAAGCCGCTCAGCGACTACTTCTACTCCTTCCAAGTCATCATCGCTGTTGTAGGCAAAGCGAGTGTGTCTCCCAGCAAATGGAGGAATTTCATCCAAGTGAACAACATCATCATGCACTGAAACCCTGCTCAACTCTTGTGGCATATCAGTTATACAATAAGACTAAGACTCATCATTCTGCAGAGTGAGGAGTGCAGGGTATCCCTGCATTTCTGGTTAAAAATTCCGCCCAGGAGGAAAAAGATAAACATGGAATGGACATAAAGCAATAATTACACCGGTAATGGGTGGCAGTTTCAGCAATCAAACTCAAACCAGAACTACAGAGCCACAAAATTGAAGCGATCACTCAGATTTCAACACTCAATAGAAGTTTTTATTATGCTCAGGGGAAAATTACAGCAGGGTGAGTTATACAGAGACTGTGTATTGTTACACACTGTTAATACCAAAATTACAGATGACCATGGCTTAGAGATACCTTTGCTCCACATGGACAGGCACCTTGACTCCTTCATCCACTGAACTTCAAGCAGGTTGCACTCTTCAAGCTTTTATTTCTGCTTCTGTATTCCCCACATTTCCCACGCCCCTGGGACCAGGGGGGGTGTACCTAGGTAGTCGTTTCCACACATCACCCTTTATGGGAGATACAGGGAGACACGACTACCCAGGGTGGGGGACAAGTTTCACCAAAAAAGGTGCGTGTGGGCGTTCCACTTCGAAAAGGGGGCCTTCTGAACATCACCCCCCCAAAAAGGAGGACTCCTGGGCATCCCCCCCCAAATTTTTGCCTAATAAGGCTTAAAAAACAAAAATTAAAAATTAAAAAACAAAGATATAAATTGAGAGTGCTCTTACTCAGAGAGAGATAGTGACATTCCCTTTGATGGTTCTGATGACTTCATGCAGCAAATGGATGTAGAGGACCAACCAATGAGATTGACTCCATGATGCTCATTTTATTTCAATGTTCATTGCCCATTGTTAATTTTCAGTTTTAACTTTTGAGTCTCGACTCTAGATATTGATGACCTCAGGCTGAGTCTTTGACTCGTCACTCTTTACTATAGTCTATTTTTGAGTTTGAGTAATTCCAATTTACTATTTCAGACTTTAGTATCTATTGTTTTGGTTAATACTAATAATAATAATAATCTATTTTTAAGGTCACGACCAAGCCAGACACCAAATTGGTGTATGAGACCCCCCTTGTTTGTGGGACAAGGGACCCCCTCCGCGCAATGATTTTACTGCTAAAGTCCATGTAGGTATACATACCCTACCCCCCTCTGGATTTGAACCTGTGACCTCCAAGGAGAAAACACATGTTCTTAACCATTAGACCCACTCAAGTTGTATTGATAAATCTAATTTTAAGGTCACGGCCAAGCCAGACATCAAATTGGTGTATGAGACCGCCTTGTTTGTGGGACAAGGGGCCCCCTTTGCCCAACGATTTGACTGGTAAAGTTTACAAAGGTATGCATACCCTACCCCCCTCTGGATTTGAACTTGTGGCCTAATTAGGTTCAAATCCAGAGGGGGGTAGGGTATGTATACCTCCGTAGACTTTACCAGTCAAATCGTTGGGCAGAGGGGGTCTCATACACCAATTTGGTGTCTGGCTTGGTTGTGACCTTAAAAATAGATTATTATTATTATTATTGGTATTTTGCTAATTCTATTTCATTTATGATTTAGGAATCAATGTATTCATTATTGAATTTGAATCTGAATCATGTTTATATCATTTACAAATTTGAATTTACTAATTTAATACTATTTAGTATTTTATTGTTAACTATTTAGTATTTACATTGCACAATGATGAATTTGCATGGGATGAATTGTTATTGTTGAGATTTTATCATTATTATTTCTCTCTCTCTCTCTCTCTCTCTCTCTCTCT